>VZTB01009275.1:32978-44943 GCA_013397245.1 Thryothorus ludovicianus
GGCTCCAGGTTGATCCCAGCTCCAGGTTGATCCCAGCTCCAGGTTGATCCCAGCTCCAGGCTGATCCCAGCTCCAGGTTGCCACCTGTACCCTCTAACCCCTGTTCCCACAGGAAACATGGCTCTAACTCATGCTAAACTTCAGACTAAGCAAAAAATTTAAAATAAAGGCATTTTCCCGCCATGGCTCTGACTCTAATTCCAATAAAAAACCCTTTGGAGCTCCATTGGGAATGGGAAGGTGAGAGGGAAATCCCTAGGGATCAAACCTGTGGCTTTTTTGTCTGCTCTCCTCTCCGTGGTTTGGATATTGGCAGAAATTACAGGGAAGAAAACAATTAAGAGCTTAAGGAAGCATGGCCTGATGGTCCTGGATTTCTGGGAATTCCAACAGCACTGTATCTCATTTTAATACAGGGAAAAAAACCTCCAGGAAATCCAGGATCAGTTTGCTATAAATTAGATTTTTTTTGTTTTAAAGGAAAGCACCAAAGATAAGGAGTACATTGTACCTGAGCAGAGATTTTCCAGAGTTTTTGGGAGAGGAGGAACAAAGAACCAGGAGAGTGACCTGTGCCAGCATGTGTCACCCTCCTGGATAAGATGCAATTCCTGATGTTTAGGAACAATTTTGGTGGGCAGAGAAGCTCCTGGGTGTCTTTGCACTTTCTCCTCAGGTATTTATGGATATTGAGGAGATTTCCTGAGCCTTTTCTTCTCCAGGCTGAGCAATTCCAGCTCCCTCAGCCTCTCCTCATAGGAGATGATCCAGTTCTTCATTATCTCTGTGGTTTTTCCTTGGATTTTGTCTCTTTTGTACTGGGGAGCTACAAACTGGACCAGGTATTCCAGGTGTGACTTCCCAGGGCTGAGCAGAGGGAAAGAATCCCTCCAGGACCTGCTGGCAAGACTTGGAATGTCAGAAAAATCCCAAACCACGCATCCCAAGCCACCAGGACTGATCCAAAGCTCCAGGCTTTGTTAAAATTACTCCACTCTGCATTAAAGAGGGGGGGAAAGAGCAGGAATGGGGTTAAACCTGCACATCTGGGACTCCTGGATGCTTTCCTTGAGGTTTTTATGGAATTTGGGCATCCCACCGACTCCAGTACAACTTCCCACTTAATAGCAGAAAACCCCCAAGTTTATAAATTTATTTAAGGAACACCAGTTCCCACCCAAACCCTAAACCTTCCTCCAGAAAATCCCAGAGTGCTCTTTTTTTTTTTCCATTTTTGCCCATGGAATTCTGGTGTTTGACCCCAGAACTTGGAAGTGGATGCAAAGATGGGACAGAAAGTGCTAAAAGTGAGGTTGGAATGCTGAATTCTGTGCAGATTTTGCCAAAAAGAGGAAGCAGCAGGAGCTCAGATGTTGCTCCTCTGCTCTCATCCTCCTTCCACTTTTGTTCTTGATAAAATATCTACTTTTAGAGCATAGCTTCAGCTCAGTATATCCTTGATTGGAAATAAGGGATTTTGGGTGAAAGTGCCAGTCAGTGCTGGGAAAGGGCAGTGCAGGGAATTGAGGGACACAGGTGAGGAAAATTGATCCTGCCCTGATTTTCCTCACTCCACAAATCCAGGTGAGGATGTTTTAGGAAAGGTGGTGGTTTCCTGGTAAACCTGTGGGACAGTTCCTTGTGTTTTGATTGCTGCTGGGTCCCCAGCTTTGGAGGGAAGGGATGACAGGGAAACAAGGATGAGGGGACACTCCCCCTGCAGAGAGGGGAGAATTGTGGAATGTGGAGAATGAGAATGAATCTGAGCATCAATAATTCCAAGTCCAGCTGTGCCCAAGGACCAGCCACCACTGGATAAAGCCAGGATTTAACAAACCCAGCCTGGCTTGGGTAATCTGACACCAAGAGAGGTGAGGAGAGGCAGCTCCAGAGCATCCAGACTCGGCTGCTTCCACCTTCTGGGATGAGCCAAGCTCCCCATTCCTGACGTTGCTGTCACTTGTAAAGTGCCATTTTCCTGCTCTGGTACAGGTACATGTAGGCATCACAAAAGAGGCGTTTGGCCACCCCATCCATGTCCCGAGGCTGCTCCAGGGCCAGTGCAGCCAAGGGCAAGTCCAGGTATTTGGCAACTTCGGGGCACAGCGTCACCGTGGGAATGTTGAAGCCGTTTTCGCCACCTGAGGCGGAAAGGAGGAGCAAAGTCCCAAACCAGATCCCAAAGGGAGGAGTTCCTACAGCTCCAGCAGATCCCAGCACACTCAGAGTCGTGCAGAGTCTCAGCTGGGAGATGTGGAGGCCAAAAGCACTGGAAGAGGCCGGATGAGGGGAGGACATTCAACCTAAAGGGGCTCCAGGAGAGCTGGAGAAGGATTTTGGATAAGATATGGAGGGACAGGACACAGGGAATGCTTCCCACTGCCAGAGGGCAGGGAGAGATGGGATTTTGGGAAGGAATTCTTCCTTGTGAGGGTGGTGAGGGGCTGGAATGGAAGTCCCAGAGGAGGGGGGGCCACCTCATCCCTGGAAGTGTCCATGGCCAGGTTGGATGGGGCTTGGAGCAGCCTGGGATAGTGGAAAGGTGTCCATGGCAGGGATTGGAACTGGAGGAGTTTTAAGGTCCCTTCCAACCCAAACCATTCCATGATTCTGTGACAAAAGCACAGTGGGGAGAAGGGCAGGACAACAATCTGTGCCCACAAGCTGAGCCAGCTGGGATGGGATCCCAAAAAATCCCTTAAGTTTGACCACAACCAGAAGCTGGAAGCACCTGGAAAAAACCCCCACCTGCTTGGCTTGGCCCCTCTGGAATCTAATTAAAGGCAAGCCAAATCCAGAGAAATCCTAAATAGGGGAACTTGAGAGGAAGAGGTGGACTGAGCAGCCCCTGGCAGCTCCCCACATCCCATTCCCACATCCCACTCCCATTCCCTCACCGTGCCGGTCGGCCATGCTGTCGAAGAACATCCACTGCTGGTTCCCAGGGCCGTATTTCACGAAGGACACGTAGTGACTGGTCTCGATGCAGAGCACTGCAAACAGCTCCAGCTTCTCCCGCGGGACCTGCTGGCAGCCCCGGGCGCTCCAGCTCTGGAATTCCTCTGGAATGTGCAGCCTCCTGGGTTTGTGCGCTTGGCGGAGGCGATGGGAGTGAACCTGAGCAGAGGGGACAGGGTGGCGTTGGCAGAACTGGCCCTGGCCTGCCAGGAAGGGAGGGCAGAGGTCACATTCCCAATTTTTTCCCTGCTGATGTGATTCCCGTGCTCCCTGCTTGCCTGGGAATGGCGTTGTGGGAACAGCCTGGCAGCAGGAAGCTGGAATGGGAGAGTGTCACCCTCCAAGAGGAAGAAACTGTGGGAATGCTCATGGAGAGGCAGCAGGGAGGGATCAGCACTCAGTTCCTACAGGATTACACCTTATTTATGGAACAGTTATCCAGGGAAGCTGTGGATGTCCCATCCCTGGAATTGTCCAAGGTCAGGTAGGACAGAGCCTGGAGCAACCTGGGATCGTGAGCAGCATCCAGGGGGTGGAACTGGAATGAGCTTCCAGGTCCTTTCCAATCCAAGTTTTTTCTGAGATTCCATTATTATTTAGGATTCACAACCTCTGGCTCCTGGTGGGAATGACCCTCAGGAAAGGGCTGCTCCGTGCCCAGCCTGAGCAGCTGCAGGGGACAGCCAGGGAAATGTAGGGATTTTGGGAGGGTTCTTCCCACTGACAGCTTCCAAGGGGGATTTTGGGAATAGCCATGGAATACCTGTCTGGAGCAGGAGCTGCAGAACTGCTTCAGGCCCGTGGCTGCGAACACCTTGTCCTGGAAACACTCCGAGCATTCCAGAGTGGCAACATCCCCACACAGGCAGCATTCCCTGGGACCTGCCAGGGAAACAGAGCTCAGATCCTCCAGATCCCACCTAAAATCCAGCTCATCCTGCCAAAACTGGGACTCAAGGAAGAAGAATCCCAGCCCAGAGAGCCCAGAGCTGGTTGCTCACAGCCCATTGTCCACCACTCACTGTCCAGCAGCAGATCTGTTATATCCAGCTCCAAGGAAGGGATGATTTTGCTGAACATTTTATATTCCTTCCCAAAACGTGGCATTTGGATAATGAAGCAGGATGGGATCTAGGGAACAAAAAAAAAAAAAAANAATAAGGGAAAAAAAAAAAAAAAAAAAAAAAAAGGGAAAGGAGTCACCCTGCCAGAAGAGCCAAATCCCAGAGATTTTTCTCTAAATTTGCTGTCATTATTCACAGGACAAAAGTGAAACAGGGAAAGCAGAGGCCTTTTCCTAAGTCCTGCCTGGATTCAGTGTTGGATATAAAACATCCAAGGCCTCAGAGGTATTTTGGGATGCAAAAAAAGCAGGAAAACAGAAGGAAACTGGACTCACCTCCACCAGCTTCAGATCTGAGGACAGGAAGGAGCGTTCCACCAACTGCTGCACGTCGGGAACCACCAAATCCTCCTGTTTATCCATAAATATCTGGTAGCAGTAACATTCCTGCTCCTTCTGGCCTCCTGACCTGCAAGGAGAGCTCATGGGGTTGGGGATGTGGTGACACAAAAATTGGGAGTTTCCCAAGGTTTGTCCTGGGAGAGCTCCTGGGCTCAAGGCACCGAGGGTGGTTTGGTGCAACACAAAGCACGTTTTCCACCCAAAAATACCAAATTTATGCCAGGAGATAAGTAGGAATTTTGGCCTCATTATCCCTTTGGAGCAGCACATCCTATAAGCAAAAATTCTATTTCCCCTTGATACAAATCTAAAAGATAATTTAGTATTTAAATAGACAAACGGGTGCTTCGATGAAGGATTAATTTAAAAAAAACGCATCCAAAAAGGCAAACTCAAGGTGAGCTGCGTGCAGATCTCCCACAATCCCTAAAGAAAGCAGGGAAAGGATTTTCCTTGGGATGACCCCGTGCAGGGGAGCTGCAGCACAGAGTCCTCTTTGTGCTCGGCCTTTCCCAGCACTCCACGATCCACGGCTCGAGCGGCGGCTCCACAAAGGAGCACAGAATCCCAACAATCCCCTTTCTGTGCTCACAAACAGCACAGTTATTTTTGGCTTCCTCCAGCCTCTCATCCTCTTTTGTAGAGTCCCCAAAAAACTGGGACTGCATCCATGGGCTGCCTGTTTTGAGAGGCTGCGGGAGCTGAGCCAGCTTGGCAGCTTTGGCCACATCCCAAATTCATCCCTTCGGTGCTGGATACTGCTGGATCTGCCCTGAAGTCGGATGTCACCTTTCTCAAACCCCTTCTGGCTCTCCCTGAGGATGGTTTTATCCCGATTTTCTGAAGGCAGCACCCTCCAGGGAGAGCTCAGAAGTGTCTTTGCCCGGATGGGAAGATCACAACGAGCAGGATCAGAGTCTGATCCTAAGGGAAAGCAGAAGGAGCTGCGCAAAACTCAGAGCTGTGATTCCAAAAAACTTCGGTGGAAAGGGACAAGTGATTCCCACTCCCCCCCCCAGGTGGAAAATTAACAAACCTGGCCTTGGAAATTGTATCCCTCAGCTGTGGAAACTTACTGGAGTTTCAGTAGTGGCTCAATTCCCAGGATCTGCTGCATTATGAGATTCAGGAACTCCTCAGGATCTGGAAAGTGAGAGGATGGATCAGACCACACCAGGAACTGCCTGATAAACATGAGCCAGCATTCCAGGGACCTGGAATTTCCTTTTCAGGTTTGGGGGCAATTGGGATAAAGGCTGAGAGCACTTGGTTAAGGCACAAATCCCAAAGGGAACATGGAAAATGCCAAGCAGCCTTCATGGAATTCCAGGATGGTTTGGATGGGAAAGAACCTTCAAGATCATGGAATTACAGCCCCTGCCATGGACAGGGACACCTTCCACTATCCCAGGTTGCTCCAAGCCTCATCCAACTTGGACTTGGACAATTCCAGGGATAGGGCAGCCACAGCTTCTCTGGGAATTCCAGTCCAGCCCCTCACCACCCTCCCAGGGAGGAATTCCTTTTCAAAATCCCATCTGTCCCTGGCAGTGGGAAGCCATTCCCTGTGTCCTGTCTCCCCATCCCTTGCCCAAAATCCCTCTCCAGCTCCCCTGGAGCCCCTTCAGGCACTGGAAGGGGCTCTGAGGGTACAGAGACATTTAAAAGCTGAAAGAATTTTACAAGCAAATTTTTTAACATATCAATTAACATCGGCACCTGACTAAAGCACATTCCCAGGAGAAGCACAAAGGGGAGTTGCCAGGTGGAGCCTGGATGAGGGAAAACCCAGGGAAGCAGCTGGGGAAAGGCCCCAGGGAGCTCCTCACCTTTCTCAGCGTTGGTAAAGCTGGAGCACGGGCCCTTGTCCGTGAGCTGCTCCCGGAGGTGCATCACACTGCTGGCCCTGACAAAGCCATTCCTGGGAACAACAACCAGCTGCAGGTGAGGGAAATCATGGAATGGCTGGGTTTGGAAGGGATCTTTAACTTCATCCAGTTCAACTCCCTGCCATGGGAAGGGATGCCACCAACGAGACCAAGTTGCTCCAAGCCTTGACCAACCCGGCCTGGGAGACTTCCAGGGATGGGGCAGCCACAGCTTCTCTGGGAATTCCATTCCAGCCCCTCACCACCCTCACATGGAAAATTCCTTCCCAATATCCCAACTCAATCCACGCTCTGGCAGTTTAAAACCATTCCTCCTTGTCCTGAACACCTCTGGATGTGGCTGCCAGGTTTCCCTCAATGCCAGGTGCCACTTTTGGGGCAGCAGGGAAGGAATGAAAGCAAATGGGACAACTTCCAGCATTCCCCACGCTCACCTTCGGAGGGGACTGACAATCTCATCCCGCAGAATTCCCTGGACATTCCTGTCACACAGTGGGAAGGGCATGAAGAGCATGGAGTCCAGCACGGAGGTGCAGGAGAAGAGGCTGTGGGAAGAGTGGGATGGGTTTGAGTTTGAGGCCTTGGAAGCAACAGCTGGAATCAAAATGTGGTGGCTGGTGACAGTCAATGGCTTTGGTGCCCAACAATCCATGCATGGAATTACAGGGAGGTGAGGGAAGCACATCTGGACAGTGAGGCACACCTGGAACAAGGAACACTGGGAGAAAGCAAGGGAAACAGCTCAGGGAGAGAGAAATTCCTACTTGGCAGCCAAAACTGCTCAGGGAAGGGCACCACTGAGTCTTCTCCTCTCCAAGCAGGGAAGCTGGGACCTCCTGGGTGGGTTCTTTGGAATAATTCCAGCCAGAACTTCCAGGGACAGAGGCAGCACAGTCCAAATCCGGAAAACTACGAGCTCTCAGCACCCTGAATGACAGACACAGGGATACAGGGGGCTCTTCAGGGCTGGAAAACCTGCTGGATTTGGGAAGGAGATCAAAAAGCAGCCTGGAGGTTGCATGTCCACACAGTTACATCCTGCTCTACACCAGGTAAACTTCCAGCCAACTTGGAAATCCAGGGAAGTGCTGCGATTTGAGGCTTTTCTCAATTAAAAAGAATTAAAATTTCATTTAAGGAGCCTGCACCACCCAGGCAGATCCTTACCTGAAGAGAGCTGCATCCATGTAGCAGGAATTACAATGGCCTTGGATGCCCTTCATCCTCCCTTGGAGAACACGGACTGCTTCCTCATTCCTGAGGGGAGGAAAACTCTCTGGACCCTCTGGAAAATCTTCATGTCCTCCTGCAAGGAAAGGAACTGCCTTCACCTTCTCATCTCTGGTCAACTCTGCCCTTCCTTGTGCCTCAAGAGCAAATCACAATCTTTCAGACTTCTGGGATATTCCCTAAGGAATCATGTAGGTTGGAAAACGCCTCTAGGATTGAGTCCAGCCAAAGATGTGGCATGGGGTGAACACCAAAAAAAAAAACAACACTCGAGGAAAGGGAAGAAACGCTGCCCACGGGGTTTTCCCACATCCTTCTCCCATCATTTTCCTGCTTCCCAGAGGACTCACTGTAACCCCCGAGGGACAGGTCCGAGTTGGGAAAGCTCTGGAAGCGCACGTCGGGCTGGCAGGAATTCAGCCTCACGAAGAGGCCGCGTTTTGGGGCGCAGTGGAAGTAGGACTTGCCCTGCCACTCTCCTCCTGTGACCCCCTTGTCTTCATCCTGGGAAAACAGCGCCAGAGACGAGCCTGAGAGCGGGATTTATGGAATTGGGGTTGGAAAAGTGAACTGAGATCGAGTCTGGCCACGCAACGCTGCTGAGGCCACTGCTAGATTGTGTCCCCAAGTGCCACATCCACAGGGATGGGGACCTCACCCCTGCCCTGCTGTTAGGGCTGGACAACCCCATCCATAAAGGGATTTCCCCAATGGAAAAAGGGATTTGCCCACTGGAGCAGTTTGAGGCTGTCTCCTCTTGTTCTGTCCCCTGGGAGCAGAGCCCAATTCCCACCCTCCTGTTAGGGAATTGTAGGGATCCAGAAGGTCCTCTCTGAGCCTCCTTTTCTCCAGGATGAGCCCTCCCAGCTGCTCCTGGTGCTCCAGACCCTTCCCAGCTCCATTCCAGGCCCTCAATATCCTGTACCTGGGGGATCCCAGAATTCCACCCTCCATATTCGCTGCCACCACCAGGTCCTTTCCCAGCTTTCCAGCCTCACCAGTTCAACTCCAGCCATCTTGTCCTTGATTTGGGGCAGGTAGCCCAGCCAGCGGATGATTCCTGAAACTTGATTCCCTTTGTCCAAGGTAATCTGGACCATGGAATTCACTTCCAGGGGTGAATTCCCACCTTCCTCCTCCTCACCGCTCTCGCTGACCTCTCGTTTCATCGGGTTTGGTTTTCCAAAGCCCACGTTGGAGTTGAATGTTGGGAAAAAACCTGATGGGCAACACGAAACATCAGGAGAGGTGGGAATTCGATCGTCTGGATCTAATTCCAGGTCTATTTTGGAAATTCCAGGCTACACACACAAGCAGGAAGATGAGCACCAGGGACACAAGGTGTAATTCCCAGTGTGTCCAAGCTGGTCTGACAGGTTGAGAGGGAATGATCCTGCTCCTTGTTTTCCTGCTCAAAGCTTCACATTCCAACCTCTCACTGGCCATGGAGCTAATCCAGCCCTTCCCAGACTACTGAAATGGCAGCAAGGGGGTTATTTCCTAATTTTTCTACTAATTCCATGTCTTGTCCAACAATTCCCACCATTGCTGCTGGCGCCTGAGCCTTTCCCACCAGGATGAAGCTCCTGCTCCATCTTTTACAGCTGAATTAAAGACTTTTTAACCAGTGGTGCCTCTTCCCTGAGGGAATTCTCTGCTACCATCAGACTCTCCTTCCTGACAAATGGGATTCAGCTTTAGCTTTGTGTGGGACTTGAGATTTTTCCATAAATCCAGGTCCATTAAGACAAGCTGTAGGTTTTATTGGAATTTCAGCTCCTCAGGACCCTGCAGAGAGGGAATAAATTCCAAATTCCCCCAGAATGGGATCCAGGAGAGAGACATCCAAAGATCACCTACTCTGCAAGCTCTCCTTCACAACAGAATCCATGGGGATTTCCCTGAAAATGTCAGTCGTTCCTTCTTCTTCCTGAAAGGAGTGAGAAATCCATCACCTAGGGAAAAATCCATCAGCTAAACACTGGAATACGACAGATTTTTTTTTTTTAAACAAGCCTGGAAAGTTTGCAGAGAACCTCACACCCCTCTTGGATATTCCTTCTCTTTCACGTCCAATCATAATGTGATATTTTTCTTTAAAATTCCTCTCAAAAAAACCACGGAAAAGCTGCTCTTACCGGGCAAACCTTCACGAACCACTGGCTCCCTTCCCTGTAAACTGCCATGGCAATTCCTTTGGTGAGGATCTCATCCACGTAGAAGCTGACAGCATCTCCCACTTTCACGGGAACCACCTCCTCCGTGTCCTGTTTTCCCGGCTTCTGCTTCCCATAATCGTGGCCCGATGTGGGAATAAACTGGATTTTGCTGAAGGGCAGGAAGATCCCACAGTTCCTCTTGCACTTGAAGTACTCGGTGCCGTGGTAGGATCCGTCGCTTCTCCCTCTGTTTTCCCCCTCTCCCTGCAAACGCGCCGGGGAGGGATGTCACACGGAGAAATTTCATGGAAAAATGAGGAATTCCCTACTTTGGGCCCCTCCCTTACCTGCAATTCCACCCCGAAAAACACCGGAGTCAGCACAGCCGAGCTGGGCTTGTAGATGCTCCCGACGTAGCGCACGACTCCCGGGAAAAATTCCCGCTCCACCTCCACCACCACGTTTTGCCCCGGCACGGCTCCCAGAGCTCCTTCCAGCCTCAGCCTCTCCAGGAAAAAATCCAAGCGCTCGCTGTGGCTCCCGACGGCCAGGAGGAATCCGGCGGCTTCCCGGCGCACGGGCTGCAGGATTTCCAGGTTGACGGTGACCCTGGAGCTGTCGTCCAGCATGACGACCTTCAGGAAGCAAGCGGGAGGCCCATCCTCGGAAAAATTCCGCAGGTAGCTCCTCTCGCTGCAGAAGCACAAGTTCCCAGCTTGGAAGTACTTGCTTCCATAGGCACAGTCCTCCGTCAGGATGTAGAAGCAATTCCCGTCCGCGGCCGGAGGCGGGAGGTTGGACATGGCAGGTTCCCCTGGGTTGGGAGAGTTTCGTGAGTTTTGGCACGGAATTCCCGAAGGATCCGGGCTTGGAAGAGGTTTTGGACCCAACTCCTGCCTGGGCTGAGTCTGAGCGTCTCCCAAAGCTTCCCTGCTCCCTATATTTCCAGGTGTTTAATCACCCTCGTGGTGATTCAAAATTCCATCGAAGCCGGTTCCCCGCATTCCTGCTCATCCCTCACTGCCTTTCCATGGGGAAAAAAGTCCAGCTCTGCCTTCTCCACTAAACCCTTACAGCATGAGCTTATCCAAAAAAAACCCAAAAAAACCATGGAATTTGGGTTGGGAGGAACCTTAAAGATCATCTCATTCCTCAGGTAGGGACACCTTCCCTTATCCCAGGTTGCTCCGAGCTCCATCCAGCCACACCTGGAATAATTCCAGGGAAGGAGAGGCTGCTCCAGCTCGTCCAACCTGTTCCCACACCTCATTAAATTCCATGTTTTCTTTCCTTACTCACGGGATTGAGGCAAAGGATCGATCCTGCCTCTTAAAATTCCTTGGAAAAGGGATTCCTGCAGTTCCCCGGTGTTGCTACAGCTCATGAATATTCAAAATATACACAAATCACCTCTTGAGGTGTAAAAGATCTTCAGCTTTCCTAGCAAATATTTAATATCTAATTTATATTGAAAAAAAATGCAAATATTTGGAAGCGGGAATATATTCTGGTGCTTATTTTTTATTTTTTTTAGTTAAATTCTGACACTGAAAATTCTTGTAGTTAAAATTCCAGTAGTTTAATTCAATGGGTACAATTCCAGTTGAATTCTAGTGGTTGTATACTAATATATAAACTCCAGTAGTAATTAAAATCCAGTCATTAAATTCCGCTTTTTATCCCTCCCTATCTCTCCTTCGATGATTCCATGGAAAATCAGGAGCCAAAATTTTTGTTTCGACACAAAGAAAGGGTGTATTCAAAAAATAATTAAAAATAAACCCTTTTCCTCACTAAAAGCCCCAAATAAATTTATTTTTCTGATGAAATTCCCAAGAATAAACTGTTTAATTAACCAAAACCAAGAATAAACTGTTTTTCTCATAAAAATAACCAAGAATAAATTTTCCTCATCAAGCCCATTTTCCTCATGAAAACACCAGAATAAACCACTTCCCTCATCAAAACCACATAAATAAACCATTTTCCTCATAAAAAGCAAAAAATAAACACCTTTTTATCACAAAACCCGCAAGACTAAACAACTTTCCTCATCAAAAAGCAAGAATAAACCATTTTAGCCATCAAACCCCAAGAATAAACCATTTTCCTCATCAAGACCCCCCAAGAATAAATAATTTTCCTCATCAAAAACACACAAATAAACCATTTTCTTCTTTAAAAGCCAAAAATGAACTTTTTTTTTTTTTTTTTTTTCAAGAAAAACGCAAAAATCAACCCCTTTCCTCACCCAAAACTACCAA
>VZTB01009275.1:45394-64811 GCA_013397245.1 Thryothorus ludovicianus
CGCCCCCGCTCCCGCGCCCGGGGCCGCGCGCGCCCCCGCCAGCCAATAGGAAGTGGCGAGGTGAGACAAGCGACCAATAGGAGCGAAGAGGCGTGGTCCTAAGCCATGAGGGGGCGTGGTTTCTCAGCAGGCTCCGCCCCCTGGTAGCCGGCCTTGGGGGGAAAGGCGGGAACTGCGTGAGGGGCGGCGGACGGGGGGGATTTCCATGGACCCAAATCCTTGTGGATTGGCGCTGTTTCCACGGTCCCAAAGCCCTGTGGATGTTGGAGTGTGAGTCCACATGGACCCGAATCCCTATGGACTCGTCTGNCAAATCCCTGTGGATTCGCCTTGTTTCCACAGTCCCCAAACCCTATGGATTCTGGAGTGTGTGTCCCCATGGACCCAAATCCCTATGGATTCGCGTTGTTTCCACGGTCCCAAAGCCCTGTGGATGTTGGAGTGTGTGTCCACATGGACTCAAATCCCTCTGGACTCGTAGGTATCCTGATGGATCCAAATTTTAGTGGATTCACATGTGTTTCCATGGGCCCAAATCCCTGTGGATTCGCCTTGTTTCCACAGTCCCCAAACCCTATGGATTCTGGAGTGTGTGTCCCCATGGACCCAAAGCCCTATGGATTCGCGTTGTTTCCACGGTCCCAAAGCCCTGTGGATGTTGGAGTGTGCATCCACATGGACCCGAATCCCTATGGACTCGTAGGTATCCTGATGGATCCAAATTCTAGTGGATTCACATGTGTTTTCATGGGCCCAAATCCCTGTGGATTCGCGTTGTTTCCAGTCCCCAAACCCTATGGATTCTGGAGTGTGTGTCCCCATGGACCCAAAGCCCTATGGATTCGCGTTGTTTCCACGGTCCCAAAGCCCTGTGGATGTTGGAGTGTGCATCCACATGGACCCGAATCCCTATGGACTCGTAGGTATCCTGATGGATCCAAATTCTAGTGGATTCACATGTGTTTTCATGGGCCCAAATCCCTGTGGATTCGCGTTGTTTCCAGTCCCCAAACCCTATGGATTCTGGAGTGTGTGTCCCCATGGACCCAAAGCCCTATGGATTCGCGTTGTTTCCACGGTCCCAAAGCCCTGTGGATGTTGGAGTGTGCATCCACATGGACCCGAATCCCTATGGACTCGTAGGTATCCTGATGGATCCAAATTCTAGTGGATTCACATGTGTTTTCATGGGCCCAAATCCCTGTGGATTCGCGTTGTTTCCAGTCCCCAAACCCTATGGATTCTGGAGTGTGTGTCCCCATGGACCCAAAGCCCTATGGATTCGCGTTGTTTCCACGGTCCCAAAGCCCTGTGGATGTTGGAGTGTGCATCCACATGGACCCGAATCCCTATGGACTCGTAGGTATCCTGATGGATCCAAATTCTAGTGGATTCACATGTGTTTTCATGGGCCCAAATCCCTGTGGATTCGCGTTGTTTCCAGTCCCCAAACCCTATGGATTCTGGAGTGTGTGTCCCCATGGACCCAAAGCCCTATGGATTCGCGTTGTTTCCACGGTCCCAAAGCCCTGTGGATGTTGGAGTGTGCATCCACATGGACCCGAATCCCTATGGACTCGTAGGTATCCTGATGGATCCAAATTCTAGTGGATTCACATGTGTTTTCATGGGCCCAAATCCCTGTGGATTCGCGTTGTTTCCAGTCCCCAAACCCTATGGATTCTGGAGTGTGTGTCCCCATGGACCCAAAGCCCTATGGATTCGCGTTGTTTCCACGGTCCCAAAGCCCTGTGGATGTTGGAGTGTGCATCCACATGGACCCGAATCCCTATGGACTCGTAGGTATCCTGATGGATCCAAATTCTAGTGGATTCACATGTGTTTTCATGGGCCCAAATCCCTGTGGATTCGCGTTGTTTCCAGTCCCCAAACCCTATGGATTCTGGAGTGTGTGTCCCCATGGACCCAAAGCCCTATGGATTCGCGTTGTTTCCACGGTCCCAAAGCCCTGTGGATGTTGGAGTGTGCATCCACATGGACCCGAATCCCTATGGACTCGTAGGTATCCTGATGGATCCAAATTCTAGTGGATTCACATGTGTTTTCATGGGCCCAAATCCCTGTGGATTCGCGTTGTTTCCAGTCCCCAAACCCTATGGATTCTGGAGTGTGTGTCCCCATGGACCCAAAGCCCTATGGATTCGCGTTGTTTCCACGGTCCCAAAGCCCTGTGGATGTTGGAGTGTGCATCCACATGGACCCGAATCCCTATGGACTCGTAGGTATCCTGATGGATCCAAATTCTAGTGGATTCACATGTGTTTTCATGGGCCCAAATCCCTGTGGATTCGCGTTGTTTCCAGTCCCCAAACCCTATGGATTCTGGAGTGTGTGTCCCCATGGACCCAAAGCCCTATGGATTCGCGTTGTTTCCACGGTCCCAAAGCCCTGTGGATGTTGGAGTGTGCATCCACATGGACCCGAATCCCTATGGACTCGTAGGTATCCTGATGGATCAAAATTTTAATGGATTCACATGTGTTTTCATGGACCCCTGTCTCTCTGTCCTTATAGATCCGTATATGTGTCTCCCTGGACCAAAATCCCTATGAATCCATGTATGTGTGTGTTCCCATGGACTCAAATCCCTGTGGATTCGTGTTGTTTCCACGGTCCCAAAGCCCTGTGGATCCTGGAGTGTGTGTCCCCATGGACCCGAATCCCTATGGATTTGTGTGTGTCCCTACGGTGCCATGTCCCTATGGATCCATGTGTGTGTGTGTGTTTCCATGGGCCCAAATCCCTATGGACACATATGTATCCTAATGGACCCAAATTCTAATGGATTCATATGTGTTTCCATGAACCCAAATCCCTATGGATCCCTGAATCTGTGTGCCCACGGAAATCCCTGTGGATCCTGGGGTATATCCTGATGTGCCCAAATCCCTGTGGATTCACGTGTTTCTGTGGACCCAAATCCCTATGGATTCGTGTGTGTTCTTGTGGCCCCATGTGTGTCCCCACGGCCCTGTGTCCCCACAACCTTGTATCCATTGTCCCCGTGTCCTTCTGCCTTATGTCCTTGGGTGGCCCTTCCTGCCACAACATCACCCACCCTGGGGACATCGAGGTGGCAGCAGAGCTGGGAGGGGACACCAGGTCACAGCAGCAGGGTATAAATATTGGCTAAATAGATTTATTTTCATACAAAGAATACACAGGTCCCCTCTGCTGGGACACCCTGACCCCGGGGGACACCCCAAGATGTCCCCAGCCACCACCAGGCCGGCCACCACCTCAGTGGGCGTTACTGGCAGGATCTGTCTCCATTCCCAGAGTTTGGTGACAACTCTGGGTCACCTCGGGGACATCCCTGTCCCCTCTGGGGTGATCTTGCTGCCTGTATTTACCAGGTGCTTGCTCAGGGCACCCTGTCCCAGGCCACTCTGCCTTGTGGGACAGCCCCAGACTTGGTCCCCTGCTCCCTTGGTCCCATGCTGGGACATCTCTGGGCATTTTGGGGTCCCCCTTGTGCCCTAATACTGTGGCTGGTACAGACACGCCCTCCCCCCACGCCATATGTACACGCTGGATAAAAGAAGAAAATACAGATATTTATAGCGGGGGAGCAAAATACCCCCCTAACCCCCCCAAAAGTGTCCCCTGTGTCCCCATCCTGGTGCCTCACCACCAGCCAGTCCTGACACTTGGGTCCAGGATGGAGGTGGCCGGTTCTCCCCCATCCTGGGCCGGCTGGGCTTCTGTGCCTCAGTTTCCCCATCAGTCATGGGGCTGTCGTGGGACATTGAGAACGTTGGGTGAGAAAGGGCCACTGTGGCCACCTCACGGGGACAAGGACATGGCCACGAGCCCCAGGGAACACGGGATGAAGCTGGAGGCACCTGGGATTGAAGCCAGAGCACCCCACCTCCCACCTCACCCCCGTCACAGGCACAGCCACCCAAGGCCCCCTTTCCATCCCCGAATTTGTCACGCTGCTGTCACCCAGGGCGTGGTGGGAGGTCCAGATGTGGCCACCCCACCTCCCTTTGTGGCAGGAGAGGAGGTGGCTGGGGGAGCTCCTCAGCTCGAAGTCCCTCCAGCTCAGCTGCGTTTGGTGACCATCTGCCGGTCCCTCTTCTTCTTCTCCATCAACCTGGTGGGAGAGCGGCGTGGTGGCCTCAGGGACCATCCCCAGAGAGGGAATTCCCAAAGCCACAGGGAGGGGACAACTCACTTGCGGTTGCGGACTTCGGTGAGCTCCATGAGCCGCTCCTGGGCCGCCCGGAGCTCGTCCAGGCGCTGCTGGTAGCGGGAATCGCAGCCGTTGGTGCGCTCGTAGCTGGAGACCTGGCTGGAGAGCTCGCTGGCACGGTCCCGGAGCTGCTGGATGGACGAGTAGAGGTTCTCCTCGTCTTCCTCCTGCTCCAAAACGAGTGTGTGAGGCTGGTGGGGTGGGCAGGACACCCCCAAGAGTTGGTTCCCCGTTGATTCAGAGGTTTCCCAAGCTGCCTGGGCCACCTGCCTTGGCGTTGATGATTTCGATGTGGATGAGGAGGGAGGCGAGCTCCAGGTCCTCGGTGTAGCTGTTCTTCAACGGCACTGACCGGTAGCCTGGACACAACACCACAACACGAGGTCAGCATTCCAGCCTGGTCTGAGCCCCTCACCATGGCTGGGACCCCAGGGAGATAATGATGATGATTGCAGGGGGTTTGCACTTTCAGAGGTCCCTTCCAACCCAAACCCTTCTATGACTCCATGACTTAATGATGGAGATCATGATGATGATGATGATGATGATGATGATGATGACAATGCAGGGGAGTTGGACTCAATGACTTTTATAGGTCCCTTCCAACCCAAACCCTTCTATGACGCCATGATCTATGATGGAGATAACGAAGATGATGATTGAAGGGGATTTGGACTGGATGACCTTTAAAAGCCGCTTCCTACACAAACCTTTCTATGATTCCGTGACTCAGTGATGGAGATCATGAGTCAATTACAGGAGGGTTGCACTAGAAAACCTTTAAAAGCCCCTTCCAACCCAAATCCTTTTATGATTCCATGACTTAACGATGGAGATCATGACAATGATAATGATGGAGATGATGATGATTGCAGGGGGGTTGGACAAGATGACCTTTAAAGGCCCCTTCCAACGCAAACCCTTCTGTCATTCCATGACTACAACTGAGACGATGACGATGATGATGATGGCAAGACCATACCTGTTTTGAGGCCCTTGACAGGGAAGGTGGCTTGTGCCAAGAAGTTGGGGTCACTGAACATGTCCTCCTCATACACCACGAAGCGAAGGAAGGCGAACTCGGGGTTGTTGATGTCAAAGACGAACTGCTTGAAGAGCCAGACGGGGTTGAAGCCGTTGTCAGCTGTGAGAGAAAGCACAAAACCCGGCCCCATCACCCACATGTCCTCTCAAGAGAACGACAGAGGGCAGTCAGGGTTGTCCCTTAGGGTGGGGACGTCACGTGTGTGTGGTCCCTCACCTACGACATCTGTCTTGTTCTTGCTGTTGTCATACTCGGAGCCGCAAACCTCCACCTCCACGAAGGGGCACACGATGCTCCTCCCATTCTTGGGCAGGTGCCGGGCACCAAGGATCTGTGGGAGAAAGGGGAGGAAGAAGAGGGTGAGGTCTGGCCACACTGGATGAAGAACTCCCACGAGTAACAAGCTCCATGGAACAAATATGTAGCTGGAAGAACAAGTAAAAAACACCCCTGGTTGACCCAAAAATAAGGAAGGAGTTCCCATCTTGATGGTGACCACCTCAAGGTGGTCTTGCTGTCCTTGCAGACTTGCCTGCAGCTGGACTGTGATGGGCTCCACAATCTTCAGGCTGTTCTTGTCAAAGGGGTCGAAGGTCTCATCTCTCATGATGTCTGGCTGCAGGACGTAGCCGCTGCGGCCGCCGAGCATGAAGAGTGCCTGGTTCAGCTGCATCGGTTTGTCTGTGGCCATGGGGACAGAGCAGATCTGAGTGTGGGGCTCAGGGACCTCACCAAGGTCCTTGGGCAGAAGGTCCTACCCTGCAAACCCAACCAAGAGCCCCCAGCTGGGGTTGGAGCAGGGATGCAGCTGAGTTTTGCATGAATCACCCAAGGATTGTATGGAGATATCCCCATCGGGATAAGGACAAAGACTGGAGAGCATCCAAACCACCCGTGTCCCCCCCAGGAGAAGGACAAAGGTTGGAGAGATCTTTCAAACCACTCCCTGCATCCCCATCAGGATGAGACAAAGGTTGGTGAGCATCCAAACCACCTCCCGTGTCTCCATCAGGATGAGGACAAAGCTTGGAGAGATCATCCAAACCACCTCCTCTATCCCTATCAGGATGAAGACAAAGCTTGGAGAGATCATCCAAACCACCTCCTCTATCCCTATCAGGACGAGGACAAAGCTTGGAGAGATCATCCAAACCACCTCCTGTGTCTCCATCATGATGAGGAAAAGGTTGAAGAGCATCCAAACCACTCGTGTCCCCGTGAGGATGGAGACAAAGCTTGGAGAGATCACCCAAACCACCTCCAACAAAACGAGCCAGGGCAGAAGCATTGGGGATGGGAATTTTGAGACAACCTTCATGGATGAGCCCAACAACAACCCCAGGAGCGCTTGGAGAGATCACCCAAATCACCAACAAGACAGCTCAGGGCAGAAACACGGAGGATGGGAATTTTGAGACAACCCTCAAGGATGAGCCCAACAAGAACCCCAGGAGCGCTTGGAGAGATCACCCAAATCACCAACAAGACGACTCAGAGCAGAAACACGGAGAATGGGAATTTTGAGACAACCTTCATGGATGAGCCCAACAAGAACCCCAGGAGTGGGACTTACCGGGCGTCTGGAAGTTGAGGGCCACGAGTTGGCTCCCGCAGATCCACATGGGCAGCGGGTCGTAGTTGGAGGAGTCCAGGCGCTGTCCTTTGGGATAGATGCGGCTCAGCTGGCGGCGGTTGTACTGCAGGAACTTCTTGCCCTTGCTGCGGTTGGCGTATTTCTCCGCCTTGGTCTCCGGGAAGGAGGACATGTCCCGGTAACACGCCTTGTCCGTGCCAATCTCTGCAAGCACCGAGAGGCCATCAGGGAAGGAATGAGACCTGGGTGGTTCTTCCCACGCTCATCCCTTTATCCCACTTCTCCAGGACTCACTGTCCTCGTCGAACGGCACCGGCCGGCAATACACGACCAGCTCCGAGAGCTCCAGGGCGATCTTCTTCCTCCGCTCCATGATCTTCCCCTCTTGCATCTGCACCAGGAAAAACAGGAGCTGCAAGTCTCCCCCCAGACGCTTCATTTGGAGATATTAGGAATAATCTCCATGAGAAAGGGAACGTCCAGCCCCATCCTCTGCATCCCCCTCACCCTGGCGTCGGCGTTCTGCGTGGCCTCCCGGATCTTGGCCACCCACTCGCTGAGTTCCTCCTGCGTGTCTGCGGCCACGTCCAGCGACTGGGCTGCGTGGGACATCTGCTGGGAATGGATGGTGAAGACAAATGGTTTGGAGCTCCTCCCGTCTTTGGAGATAACTATAAGGACATCAGAGGGGGGCTTTACTCGAAGACATTCCCAACGGATGGCTCTGTGGAGCAAACGAAACCTCAGCGGTCCCGCTCCCGGGCCCCCACCAGCCCCTCCTGGCACCCCACCATCCATCAGGATCCTCCTCCCGTGAGGATCCCATTTTTTTAAATGTGTGGCTTCAGCTTTCTGTGCTGAAACATGCCCTTGGAATCAAAATGTCCCCATAATCACCTGAACATCCCAATTCCTCCAAATTCCCCCCAAATCCTTAAGTAGGGACACTCACCGACATGGCAGGATGGGACATCAATAAAGCCCTTCAGGAAGTTCCCCAGGGGGCTGTTTTCTGACGACTGCAAGAAAGGAAGGAAGAGGTCATATGGGGGAGGCCTGTGGGTTACAGACAGCCACCATCCAGCCCTCTGAGTTGGACAAACTGAGGAAAAGAAGGGAAAAACACCCAGGAGCATCACCCCAAGAGCTGGGCTGGAGTAGGATCAGGAGTACCCCCCAGATTCTGGATAAAGGTCTGGGCTGAAGCAGGACCAAGAGCATCCCCTAGCTCTGTGGGACCAGGAGCATCATCCAGATTCTGGATAAAGGTCTGGGCTGAAGCAGGACCAAGAGCATCCCCTAGCTCTGTGGGACCAGGAGCATCATCCAGATTCTGGATAAAGGTCTGGGCTGAAGGAAGGCTGGAAGCTTCCTCCAGTTTCCAGGAAAGGATCCAAGCTGGAGTGTGGCCAAGATTATCACCCAGCCTCCTGACAGTGATCAGGGCTGGAGCAGGACTGGGAGCATCCTCCAGCTTCTAAAAAATTGTCCAAGTGGGAGTAGGGCCAAGAACATCCCTCAGCCTCCAGATAAGAATCTGGACTGGAGCAGGAGCATGAGCATCCCCCAGCCTCAGGGTAAGGCTGGAGCAGGACCCAGGAGCATTCCTCAGCCTCTGGATAAGGATCTGAATTTGTACAAGACTTGGAATATCCTGCAGCTTCCAGAAAAGGGTCCTAGCTGGAGTGGGACTAGGAGCATCCCACAGGCTCTGGAACAGGACCAGGAGCATTTCCCAACTCTCAGAAATGGGTCCATGTTGGAGTAGGGCCAGGAACATTCCCCAGCCTCTGGATAAGGGTCTGGGCTGGAACAGGACCATGAGCATCCCCCAGCCTCTGGATAAGGGTCTGGGCTGGAACAGGACCATGAGCATCCCCCAGCCTCTGGATAAGGATCCAAGCTGGTGCAGGATCATGAGCATCCCCCAGCCTCTGGATAAGGATCCAAGCTGGTGCAGGACCATGAGCATCCCCCAGCCTCTGGATAAGGGTCTGGGCTGGAACAGGACCATGAGCACCCCCCAGCCTCTGGATAAGGATCCAAGCTGGTGCAGGATCGTGAACATCTCCCAGCCTCAGGAGAAGGGTCTGGACTTGGTCAAAGCTCCTGGGAGCCTCCAGTGTCCTCGCTCCCAGGGTCCCAGGGAGGTGGCACTCACAGCCTCATCCTGCTCCTGCGCCTGGCTGCCGACGATCTCCTCCACGTAGTTGGCTGGGAACCAGAGCTGCTTCTTGCCCCCGTAGTCCCCTCGCCACCTGCAAGGGGTGAGCGGATCAAGGAGAGCGGACAGATTTCGGGGAGGGATGGGACAGGGGTGTCCCTGCTGCATGCGGTGCCGGGGAGTGGTTGGAGAAGGGGTGGGGGGACAGAGAAGGAGGCTGAGTTAAAACCCGCCGTGGGAATAGCCAGGGGTGTCCCCTCCATCTCCCGCCCACGGTGACACCCAAGTGACCGCCCTCACCAGCCGCCGTCCTGCTTGTCCACGTTGTGGATGATGGCCTGCTTGCAGAACGACAGCTCGTCCTCCCGTTGTGCCTTGTAGTCGTACAGAGCCTTCACCGTGCACTGGGGACACAGGAGAGAGGGACACGTGTGTCACCACCCAGCGCCTGGTGCCCCTCGAGCCCCCATGGGGGAGTGTGAGGGCTCCTGACCCCAAATCGTGGTGTCACAGAATGTTAAGGGGTTGGAATTAGACCCTGAAGGTCATCACATTCCAACCCATCCCGCCATGGGCAGAGACACCTTCCACTAGACCAGGTTGCTCCAAGCTCCATCCAGGCTGGCCTCGGGCACTTCCAGGGACGGGGCAGCCACAATTTCTCTATTCCAGTGTCTCACCACCCTCACAGTAAAAAATTTCTTCCTAATATCTAACCTGAATTTCCTCCATTTTGTATCCTTACTCTTTGACCTATCTGCACTTCCTGACAAAAATTCCAAATTTTTCATGGCAGTGGATGGATTAGAGGGGACAGAGGGCTGGAGATGCCTGTGGTCCTGCAGGATCACCACGTTCAGAGCAGATTAGATTCCTTTTTTGGGACCTCCAATGGTTTCTCCTGGTGCACTGAAGAGTTAATCTCTGATATTACCACATTCCCAGGAACAAACCCCTCTGGGTTAAGTTTTCCTGTATGTGGTCTTACCTTGATGCAAAGGGATTATTAAGGCACCAGCAGTGCTGGACCATGGGATTGTTGGATCACAGGAAAGGAACCTTAGGGCTCCAGTCCAGCCTCTTCCAGGGTCAACTCTAAGACATGTCCAGTTACAAAAACCCCCAAGGATGGAGACTGGGTCAGCTCCAAGACTCACTTAATCCCAAAAACCTCCAAGGGTGGAGATGGGGTCAACTCCAAGAACAACCAAATCCCAAAAGCCTCTGAGGATGGAGACTGCACCACCTGGGAACTGACCCTAGACTTGCTTTTTAGGGGTTCCCCAGTGCAAAGGGATTTCTTTGCTTTTGGGGCGAACTTCTGCCAGGTCCCTGCTCCAGGCTGGAGTCTCTCCAGCCCTGTCCCCCATGACACTGTGACAATGCTGTCACTGGAGCTCGGACTGTCCCCAAGTGATAATGATGTGCGTTGGATCCAGTTCCAGAATCATTTGAGGTCAAAAAAACCAGAGCACAACATCACCACTTCTCTGATCAGCGGTGGTGGGAGGTGTGATGCACCTGGGGAGGGACCACCCAGGAACCCCAGCACTGGCATTGCCATATCCCAGCACCCACCAGGTCCCAGGACACCAGCTCAGCCCCTTACCCTGGCCATGGGCATCTTGTTGGCCTCTACGTAGAAGTGGGGGGTCCGCACCTCATAGAGGGCTCCATAGTCCAGTTCCTGCAAAGAGAAATACCCGAGGGGGTCACCTGGATGTGGAGTTATGAGAGGAGGTTGAGTGGCATCTGATATCCCCTGGCAACTCGTTGGAAAAGGGAATAAGGGTAGAGTTTTAATACTGGGTGATGACTGTGAAACAAATTTGGCCAGGTCTGATTGGGCTCCGACCAAAATTCTGGTTGGGCTCCATTGTCCAGTTCCTGCAAAGAGAAATACCCAAGGGGGTCACCTGGATGTGGAGTTATGAGAGGAGGTTGAGTGGCATCTGATATCCCCTGGCAACTCGTTGGAAAAGGGAATAAGGGTAGAGTTTTAATACTGGGTGATGACTGTGAAACAAACTTGGCCAGGTCTGACTGGGCTCCAACCAAAATTCTGGAAGATGGCAGAGCTGAGGGCGGGGCTTGTTTGCCCACAGCACAGAACCCTTTCTATCCCTGCTGCTGGGAGAACTCACCGTGGTGCCCATCTTCTCCAGGGTCTCCTCGTTGATGGGGTAGCGCAGTTTCATCTTGCGGTACAGCGGGTGCTTCTCGTAGTAGCTGATGAGGTCCACGAGGCTCTCGAACTCGGCCGAGCTGCCCAGCATGAAGAGCCGCCCTTCCTGCTGGATGCGGCAGTGCTTGATCTTCCCCTCCGCCCTGGGGCCAGGAGAAACGGGAATGGGATGGGTTGAGGGGTGGCCGGATCCTGGCTCCATGATGGGGATGGGCGGGAAGTGATGCTTGGGGATGCCACCAAGGTGACCACACCGAGGACGTCACCACAGAGAAGGTTTTCTCCTTCATGATGCCATCACCTGTGTCACCCACAGCAAACCCCTGCCACCTAGCTCGGGGTCACAACAGACAGGTCCTCAGCTTGGCCGAGCCCAGCTGTCCTCGTGGTGGCCACACTCACCGGAAGGAGATGGCGTAGGAGTTGGGTTCGCTGCGCTTCCGCACCAGGAATGCTCCATCCCGCGGGACCCGCATCAGCATGTGCTCGGCCTGGAGACGCGTCAAGCTGGCGTGGTACCACCTGGCCAGGGAGAACATGGAGACGGGAGGCTGGCATCGGCATCTCCACACCCTGCTGGGGCTGGAGGAGGGTGGTGGACCCACGGGATCAAGGGGATGGGGATTGGAAGGATCCTCACTCTTTGCTCTCGTGGGCGTTGGGTTGGGGGACGGGGTCGGTGAGGCGCATCTCGAACTCGTTGCAGCGCAGCGGCACCTCCCGGTAGTGGCAGATGAGGCTGTAGAGGCTGTCGAAGACCAGGTTGTCCGTCAGGTAGAACTTGGTGGCCCCGGCCTCCTGCCTCGAGTGGATCCGGCAGTGCTGCACCCGGCTGGACCTCCTGCCGTGGAGGTGAAAGAAAGCCAAATCAGTCTGGCTCCACATCTCCACCATCTCCCGCTTTGGGGGCTCAGAGCTGCACAAAAAGCTGACATTTCCCCCAGAAAAGCCATCCTGGCCACCAAACCAGGCACTGACTGGAGTGTCACCAAGGGAGGGCGGGATCCTGCCTCCCTGCTGGAGCTCCTACCAGAAGGAGAGGGTGTAGTCGCCCACGAAGGTCTCGCTCTCGCGCACCAGGAAGGTGCCGTCCTTGCCGCCCGTCTCGGTGCAGTACTCGTGCAGCAGCTTCTCCGCAATCTGTCGCCCGTCACGGCCACCCCCGAGCTTGCCGTGGAACCACTTCTCCGTGAAGTGCAGCTCGTTGTTGTTGAACTCCTGCAAGTTCATCCCAAAGTGGGCGTCGCCACCCTTGTCACCCTCCCCACGGTGTTGTCACCTCTCCCCGCGGATGCGTCCTGCCCCTCACGCACCTCCTTCTGCTCCACCTCCTCTTCATCCTCGTTGAACTGGTAGCGGGATGTCTCCTCCGAGTAGTAAATCTTGTTGCTTGTCAGGACAAAATAATGAGGGCTCCAGGTCTGGGAAAGAAGGAGGAGCATTGGTGGGGTGAGGAAGAGGACAGCACAGAGGGATGGAGCTTTGGGATAGGGTTTTTATTCCCTCCGTTCCCCCTCACAGCATCACAGTGGTTCAGGAGAGCCCATCCCAAACCCTAATGTCTGACAGATCCCACTCAGACCCTGAGGGCCTCCCTTACGTGGTCGATGGGGTCTTCAAGGTAGAGAATTCCATTCTTGATGGAGTTGCTGATGTCGTTCTCAGAGTAACTGGCGGTGGAGACCTCCTCGTACAGGTTCCCTTCGACCAGTTTCTTGTGCTGGGGGACACCCAGGGAGGGGAGCTCAGTGGTGGCCATGGTGTGTCCCTGTCACACCGACCTCCCAGCCCTCAGGATCAACCTCCCACAGGTCCCTTCCCACCACCCCTTGCTGCCCTTGACCATCTCTTGGTGCAGAACCCAACACAATACCGATTGTAAAGAGGGGATTTGGGGTTTTGCCTGCTCCACACCTTAATCAGGATTTTCTTCTTGAGCTGGGTGGGCGAGGGCAACTCGTCAGCGTTGATGTCCACTGGCTTGGTGAGGAGCATGTCCCCAAAAACCTTCTTGAAGTGGGAGGCCATGTTCCTCTGCTGGACGATGCTGCAGTGGTCTTCGATGGAGAGGATGATGGGGAACCTGGAGCAAGCAGGTGGGAATGGTGGCCTCAGAAGAAGGCAAGGGAGATGTTCCCAGAATTCAGAGATTGGTGGAGGAGCTGGGGCTTACTCAGAGGTGACGAATGCGTGCTCCTTGATGGTGTGCAGCACATCCAGGAATTTGATCTTGGAGGTGAGCGTGTGGCCGTGGTAGATGATGGGGAGATCGTCCGGGCCATCCCAGCAATCCACTGAGAAAGAAAACACCTTGGCTGATTCATGTTTGCCACCAACTACGCGCTTGGAACCATTTTTTTTGAGCACCCAAATGATGGGGAAAGATCCTCTGCCCTGGTGCCATGGGATGGGGGCAAGGAATGGTCTGTTTGATGGGACACGAGGGGTTCCAGCATCCCCACGAAGGGCTCGGACTCACACTCGATGCAGCGGCAGCCCATCCGCAGGCACCGGGCGTACGCCTCCAGGGAGGACTCACTGGAGAACTGGTCTCCTGTCAGATACCTGCAGAGGAGAGACACGGATTGTGGGATGCTCATGGACATCCCTGAGGAATGCCCAGGCGAGGAAAATTCCTTACGTGTTGTGGGATGAGGAGATCCAGTACTGGGACAAGGGGTGGTTCATCTCCTCGGGCACCACGCGCTCGTACTTAGCATCCATCACCATGTTTTCCTTGGAGAAGAGGTATGTGAGGAACTGGAGGGGGGAGAAGCAGAGAGGTCAGAGCCTGGTGGTGCCGGGGAGATCCCTGTGGGGACACTGTGTGAGGCCACCCACCTCATCCAGCTGGAAGGAGGGATCCGACGCTTCGTTGGAGCTCTCCCTGAGGTAGGAGCACATGTAGTCCCGCACCACGCCCACGTCACTGGCCCAGGATTCCTGGGATACAAAGGAATGTTGTTGGGGGAGGGGGGACCGGGCTGGAGCATCCTAAGGGTTTCCTTAGGCTGCAGAGTTCTCAGGGAAAGCCCACCTTCTGGTCATGCAGCAGGAATTTCTGGAAGTCGTAGAGGGACACTTGGCACAGCTCAGGGCGATCCACGTTCCTGGGACGAGGAGCAGGAGAAGGAATTGGGATAGATCCCATGGCAGAGGGGGGAGAGCAGGGTGACATGTCCCCACATCCCTGTCAGCCATCCCATCTCCCATCCCTGCTCACCCCTTCTCCCATCCCTGCTCCTGTCCTTGCTTCCATCTCAACTCCCATCATTGCTCCCGTCCCTTCTGCACCCATATTCCCACCCCTTCTCCCATCCCTGTTTCCATCCCCTCTCCTATCCCTTTCTCCCATTCCCACCCCCTGCTCTGCCCTGTATTTCCCACTCCATAGATCCAACTCTTGGAATATTAATTGGGATGGGAGCTGGGAACTCACCGCAAGGGGAAGGAGAGCTCCAGCTGCTCAATGACCTGGGAAGGCAGAGAAGGGGTCCGGGCTTAGCTGGAGGGTGACACATCCCACCAGGATGGGGGACATTTGGGAGGCCAAACCATGGATCTTACCGACTTCTGGGCATCAAACATCAGGTTTTTGTAGAACTGGATGAAGTGGGAGAAAGTCATCTCATTCCTGGCTTCCACTTCCTGTGGGAGATGGGGCTGGATGAGAGTGGAGCCACCCCACTGGACACCAGGGACACCATGGTGGCCCCAGCCCACGTGGGGCAGGTTGAAGAGCATCTCCCTCATATCCGGGGTGTCCAGAGGGTCCTTACCACGAGTTTATCCCGCAGGAATCTCATGTTGGGAACGCGGTAGTTGACCTGGGGCAGCATTGCCTTCAGGTCCTTCACCGTGATGCTGCCAGAGGGAAAACCAGGATCAGGGCACTGCCAGATCCCTGGATGAGCCTCAGCTCCCAACACCAAGGGTGCCACCCCAAATCTTGGGGATCCCACCCTCCTGGCCTCCCTACACTGGCACAGAACTTGGGGAAATTGTGGAGGTCTCATCCCAGGAGGTGTCCAAGGCCTGGTTGGATGCTTGGAGGAATATTGTCTAGTGGGAGGTGGAACTAGATGATTTTTAATGTCCTTTCCAACCCAAACCATTCCATGATTCCATGTTTTTGAGGTTAATTACGTGGTGTCTGGCACCAGTGTGAGCAGAGGGACAATGAGAGAAAGTGCATCCAAGAACTAACTGGGCACTCTTAAGACATCATCCTTGGAGACAGATGATGCCCATTCTCATTCCCATAATACTTTAAGTCCAAATTCCCTTGATTTTGGGGTTTTCCTGTTCTAGGGAAGATAATTATGGGCTGCATTAATAGCCTGGTCCCTCTGCCAACTGGTGAAGATGTGGCATTGGGGACGGGTCTCAGTGGTCCTCACAGTCACAAGGATGTGACCTGCACACAAATCTCTGACTTTCAGTGCCCTCAAGCACCCCAAAAACCCCAGTGCTCCCTTGTCCCACAAACCTCACCCCCTGCCTGGCTCAACCTCCAGATTTGGGATGCAGCAGGGGGAATATGGTCCAGCTGAACCCACCGTGCTGGCTCACCTGCCCTCCCTTGCCCGGTCCATCCCATCAAACTGCTTCCGTAGCCACCTGGGAAGGAAAGGATGGACAGAGAGCGCTCAATCCCAAAGGAAACCAAACCCAGGGCGGGTTTTTTCTTCCCAAAACAAAGACCAGGAAATGGGATCTGCTGGTCCTTGCTCACCTCTCGATCTGCAGTGGGGTCTGGGCTCTCTGGGTGTCAGCCACCAGCCAGTTGAGCCCCGTTATCCACAGGTTGATGTCCTCCTCACAGAAAGCTGTTGGGAGGAAGAGGAGGGCGAAGAGGTTGGGATGGGGATGATGGGATGTTGGGAAGGAGGTGGGACCCCAAGGATGGACACAGGGAATGGGGAGGGACCCAACGCACCGGCCACGCTGAGTGTCCGCAGCCTGAAGTCCATCCCGTAGAGGATGATGAAGCACATGGTGAAGTCCAGCTTGCGAGCATCCTCGGGGTAGCGCTCGAAATCCCGGGAATTCTTCCCCAGGCGGATCTCCTTGATCTCCCGAATGTCGACTGCGGGGAGAGAGGAATGTCAAAGTGTCCCCTGCCACCACAGCCTGGTGTGAGTGGCTCGGGGAAGTGGGAATTCCAGGAGAGCATGTGTCCTCTGGAGAACCTTGTTCCCAGGATGGGATATCCCTGTGGCACTGCCCACTGGGGTGAGATGGCACCAGGGTGCCACGGCCTTGTGTCCTTCAGGGATCCGTGTCCAAGATGTCCCCAGGACAGGGTGTTCCTGCAGTGCTCCTGCAGCTGAGTGACACCACCATGGATGCCACGGAAAAGAGTCATCCAGGGATCCATGTCCCAGGATGGGATGTTCCTGTGGCACTGCCTGTTGGAGTGGGATGGCACCAGGGTGCCATGGCCACATGTCTTCCAGGGATCCATGTCCCAGGATGGGATGTCCCTGTGGCACTGTCCATTGGGGTAGGATGGCACCAGGGTGCCACAGCCTTGTGTCCTTCAGGGATCCGTGTCCAAGATGTCCCCAGGACAGGGTGTCCCTGCAGTGCTCCTGCAGCTGAGTGACACCACCATGGATGCCACGGAAAAGAGTCATCCAGGNTCAGCAGTGCTCCTGCAGCAGAGTGACACCGCCACAGATGCCATGGCCACGTGTCCTCCAGGGATCCATGTCCCAAGATGGGATGTCCCTGATGTCCCTGTGGCCCTGTCTGGTGGAGTGGGATGGCACCAGGGTGCCACAGCCTTGTGTCCTTCAGGGATCCATGTCCCAGGATATCCCCAGGATGGGATGTCTCAGCAGTGCTCCTGCAGCAGAGTGACACCGCCACAGATGCCATGGCCACGAGTCCTCCAGGGATCCATGTCCCAAGATGGGATGTCCCTGATGTCCCTGTGGCCCTGTCTGGTGGAGTGGGATGGCACCAGGGTGCCACGGCCTTGTGTCCTACAGGGATCTGTGTCCCAGGATGTTCCCAGGATGGGATGTCCCTGCAGTGCTGCTGCAGCTGAGTGACACCATCACGGATACCATGGCCACGTGTTCTCCAGGGATCCATGGCCCAGGATCGGATGTCCCTGTGGCACTGTCTGTTAGAGTGGGATGGCTCCAGGGTGCCATGGCCATGTGTCCTACAGGGATCTGTGTCCCAGGATGTTCCCAGGATGGGATGTCCCTGCAGTGCTGCTGCAGCTGAGTGACACCACCACGGATGCCATGGCCACGTGTTCTCCAGGGATCCATGGCCCAGGATCGGATGTCCCTGTGGCACTGTCTGTTGGAGTGGGATGGCACCAGGGTGCCATGGCCACGTGTCCTACAGGAATCTGTGACCTGGGATATCCCCAGGATGGGATGTCCCAGCGCACTGTCTACAGCTGAGTGACACCACCGCGGATACCATGGCCACGTGTCGTCCAGGGATCCATATCCCAGGATGGGATGTCCCTGTGGCACTGTCTGTTGGAGTGGGATGGCACCAGGGTGCCATGGCCACGTGTCCTACAGGAATCTGTGTCCCAGGATGGGATGTCCCTGTGGCACTGTCTGTTGGAGTGGGATGGCACCAGGGTGCCATGGCCACGTGTCCTACAGGAATCTGTGACCTGGGATATCCCCAGGATGGGATGTCCCAGCAGTGCTGCTGCAGCTGAGTGACACCACCACGGATGCCATGGAAAAGTGTCATCCAGGGATCTGCAGGGTGTCCCTGCAGCCCTGCATCCATGTNGTCCCAGCAGTTCTGCCGCAGCTGAGTGACACCACCACGGATGCCATGGAAAAGTGTCATCCGGGGATCTGCATCCCAAGGACAGGGTGTCCCTGCAGCCCTGCATCCATGTGCCTGATGGCCCCCGTTCCTGTGTGCCCTCCAGGAATTTGTGTCCCCAGGACGTGGCATCCAGGAATTCGTGTCCCCAGGACGTGGCATCCCGACAGCGCTGCCCACTCTTTTCCCAGCTTTGTGGCTGCCACGCATCCTCCAGGCTCATCCCATCCCATCCCAACCAGCAAATCTCCAGCCACCTAGTCCTCCCCAAGCCAGACCCTGCGCTGGGATAGGCTGAGCTCGTGTTTTCCTTGGAGAACTCTTCCCAAAAGTGGCAATTTGGAGCCCCGGCAGCCGGGACCGCAGGGCGTTGCTTTCCTGCTGCTCTGCTCCCTCATTATCCCGCTAAATAAAGCTCCAAGAGCAGCGGCAGGGCCGGGTTTCCGGACCACGCTCTTCCTCACTGCTACTCCACCAAGGGAGATTTCCAATTTTCCCAGTGGACGCATCCCACCGGGAGCAAGAATAATAACGTAATATTAGGAACAACACACAGAATTGTTTTTTGATCCCACAACCATCACCCCCCCGGGCTGGTTTGTCCTCTGGGAATGAGGCACCGACAGCGGAAAGGGCTTTGTGTGACCCAGGGTGGCCGGACCACCTCGCCAGGGGTATTGTCCTGCCGAGGAAATGGGTCATTTCCCGGAGAATTTCCAGCCCGGCCGCGTTTCCGATGTGGTGGTGGGGAAGGCTGCAGACGTGCCTTGGTGGAAACCCTCAGCTGAATCCAAAGGGGGGATCCAAAGGGGAAAGGAAAGCTGAATGCAGGGAGGAATGAGGGATGGGGGAGGAATCGGGCTGATTAAGCAAGAAAAGAGGGGAAGAATAGTTTTCCTTGGCGGAAAAGCTCCAGAAAACAGTGGAGGCTTTATCCAGCCTTCTTTTGCTGGATGACCACAAGCCAAATTTCATGGGTCAGGGTAGGGATTTTAGCACAAGTGACACACAGGAGCCCTATACGAGCTTTGTTTTGGGGCAAGATCTCAGAAAATGAAACTCCATTGTCTCTGCATGGCTCAGAGCAAAACCTCTTCCATAAGGACAGGCAGATTTTGGGGATAAAAATGGGTTTTTTAGGTTAAAAAGCAGCTACTCGACCCCAAACCCACCCATCCACAGGGTGCCAGGGAGAGGTGAGAAGCCAGTGGCTATCAGGGCTTTGCCAAAACCTTGCAATGCTGCCATTCCCTGGATTTAACTCCTCCAGGATCCGGCCCTGCACTTGAACTCTGGGAGCTGTTCCGAATTCCAGGATGGTTTGTGTTGGAAGGGATCTTAAAACTCATCTCATTCCAACCCCCACCAAGGGCAGGGACACCTTCCACTGTTCCAGG
>VZTB01009275.1:70036-98027 GCA_013397245.1 Thryothorus ludovicianus
GTAGGCTTAATTTCTGGCTGGGAATGAAGCTCCGGGAATGACCGGGATTGGAGTCACTTCTGTCATGAGTTTTGTCCAGCCTCAACTCCCAGAAAAGGGGTGGGAAGGGCAGTGTGGGGAAGGAACATGTGGAGAGAGGGGGAAGGCAGCAGGGCACAGGGATTGGTGTCACAGCCCCCGCTTTGTCACTTTGATGGATTCCGGGTGGGAAAAGACCCGCCGGTTTTCTGGGAATGGTGCAGGGATTTGGGGGAGGCAGGGTGGGCAGGGGATTCCTTCTTGATTCCATACTTTGGGAACTTGGACCGGGAGGGGATTTTGTGGTGCTGGGCTCTCCTGGGGGAATATTTGGGATCTTATTGATGGATGCTACAGGAGTGCCAGTGATGGATGCTCAAGAACTTGAGGATCCCGGTGATGGAGTTCAGGAATCCAGAGATCCATGTCCCAGGCTCATCCCACAGTGTGGGCAGGAGGGGAAAAGGGAATTCTGTCCCTCTGCCCCACTCAGGTGAGGCCCCACCTGTGCAGCTTCCACCAGCTCTGGGGTCGAAGAGCAGGAGGATGTGGAACGGGTAGAAAAAATCCAGAGGAGGCCATGGAGATACTCCAAGGGCTGGGACCAGGCTGGGAGAGCTGGGAATGTCCAGCCTGGAGGAGGGGAGGATCCAGGGAAACCTCAGAGCCCCTTCCAGTGCCTGAAGGGGCTCCAGGAGAGCTGGAGAGGGATTGGGGACAAGGGATGGAGGGACAGGACACAGGGAATGGCTTCCCATTGCCAGAGGGCCGGGATAGATGGGATATTGGGAAGGAATTCTTACATTTGAAGGAGGTGAGAGACTGGGATGGAATTCCCAGAGAAGCTGTGGCTGCCCCTGGATCCCTGGAAGTGTCCAAGGGCAGGTTGGACAGGACTTGGATCAACCTGGGATGGTGGAAGTTGTCCCTGCTCTTGGCAGGGGGTTGGAACTTGATGCCCTTCAAAAATCCCTTCTAATCCAAATTTTTTTTGTGATTCTGTGACTCAAGTGGGGCTGGGTATCCATGGAGCAGGTTTGCACCACCGAGCAGTGGCTCAGTGAGGATTGGGGTATTTAATATTTTACCCCCATGAGGGTTGGAATTGCTGAGAAATTTGCAGAGACAGATCTCCATCTTTCCACTGGCTCCCTGCAAATCTCCGCGTTCCCAAAGAATTTGGGGACATACAGGGTGGAAAGGAGATGGTGAAGGGATTTTATTTTCCTTTCTTTATCCATGAATTAACTTCTGTTTCCCCCACCTCCTCTGGAGCAGAATAAGCTTTTGTTCAGGGCAATAAGCTGCAGAGATAGTGGCTGCTTGTGTTTATGTTTTCCATTTCCAGGCAAGTCCCATTTCAGATTCCCCCTGAACGCCAGGCTGGGAACTGAACATCCCGAGCAGAGCGAGCTGCGGTGGATGGAGGATCAGAATAGAAGATTGTTTTTCCACAGGGGACTGAGCAGCCGAGGTTTGGCTTCTGATGTCCATCCAAAACACGTGGGTGGAGAAGGAATGCTCTGTTTTCAGTCAGCAGTGGAATCACTGGTTTAATTTTAGCCTCTCCGGAGCAAAGCTCCAGAAGGAAGGAGTTCCCAGAGCAAAGCATCCTACGGAGGCTGGAAGGGCCAGAGGAGCTGGAGTCTCCCATGTGGCCCCCAAGGAATCGTGGTGTGCACCCAAAATTCATGGTTCTTCCTGAAAACCTGGATGTGACTGATCCGTGCAGGTCAGGGGAGGCGTTGGGAGGACAAGGAGAAGCCATGGATGTGCCAAGCTCCATCAAAAGATGCCCCACCAGTACACAGGGAGCTCCAGAGGGTGAAAGGGCAGGAAAAATTTGTCCCAGGAGGAATCAAGCAAGTTGAATTCCCTCTGTGACTTTTGGATGTGCATTGATCTCTGTTTTGCCGAATGGTGCCGCTCACAGAACTCCAGAGAGGAACCAGATCAAAAAAAAACCAAAAACCGCAGGAATGTCTTGAAAATTCACCTCCTTCTTCCTGAGCATCCTTTCCTCTCATCCAGGGCTTGCAAAGGAGCATCTGATGCTGCTTTTCTCTCAGCTTTTCCAGCAAAAGCCACGGCTCAGATTGTCAGGAATTTCAGATTGTGAAATTTCTGGAAACCAAAAGGATTTGCAAATGTTTCTTGCAAGGAATACCAGAGAGGCAGGTCCTGCAAGGTGGGAATTTTGCAACGGCAGCTGGTGGAGTAACTGCATTAAATTGGGATAAAAGCAGATCCCTGGATGGCTACAGCTCTGCTGGACAATGCTGAACATCCAAACCGTATTCCCAGTCCAAATATTTACAAGTGGCTGTGTATGGATTTCTTTCTCAACCTTTCCAGGCAGGGAAAAGTCCAAGGCCAAAGCAGCTGGGAAGCAAAGTTCTCTCCCCTTCACGGCTGAAGATGGATCAATATGGATGTTTTGATATGAACAAATATTTTTGGGATTTTTGCCACGGTTTCCTGGTGGATTGATTCTATCCCTTGGAATTGGCTTGGGAAAATCCATGTTTCCATTGCCAGGATATGGTGGAGCCATATCAGAATCAAGGAATGGTTTGGGTTGGAAGGGACCTTCAAATTCATCCAGTTCCACCCTCTGCCATGGCAGGGACACCTTCCACTATCCCAGGTTGATCCAAGCCATGTCCAGCCTGGCCTTGGACACTTCCAGGGATCCAGGGGCAGCCACAGCTTCTCTGGGAATTCCATTCTAGGGCCTCCCCACCTTCAAATGTAAGAATTCCTTCTCAATATCCCATCTGTCCCTGCCCTCTGGCAGTGGGAAGCCATTCCCTGTGTCCTGTCCCTCCATTCCTTGTCCCCAGTCCCTCTCCAGCTCTCCTGGATCCCCTTCAGGCACTGGAAGGGGCTCTGAGGTTTCCCTGGATCCTTTTCTTTGGGCTGGACATTCCCAGCTCTCCCAGCCTGGCTCCAGAGCTGAGGGGCTCCATCCCTTGGGGCATCTCCGTGGCCTCCTCTGGATTTTCTCCAGCAGCTCCACGTTCCCCTGATGTTGGGGACACCAGAGTTGGATGCTGTGAGTCCCTGTGGTCACGTCCAGAGTCACTAAAGGAACGCATTTTTCCGTGGGATGTCACAGCCCCCATGATCCCATTCCCACAGAGCAGAGGATTTAGGACATTTTCGGATTAATTCATTCGTAGCTGAGGTTTTTGATCTGTGGTTGGTCCTTCTGCCTCCATGGAACTGCCAAATGAACCATCCTGAATTCAGTGGGTGAACACAGAGGAGAAGAGGATTTGCTCTCAGTCCCCACTTGAAATACCTTGGAAAATAATTCCTACTGGGAATGACAGTGATGTGGAAGTGCAGAGATCCTCCCTTTGGTTTCTCCCTGTGCCAAAAAGTGGATTCAGCTCTGTGTGCAGCTCCTGCCCTGGCAGCGACACCAGAGGCAAGAAACATCCCCCAAAAACCAGGCACCACAACAAAACCCCAGCAGCTTTTCCTTTAGGATCCTGCAGCCCTTTCTTCTCCTGTTCCCGACATTTTCCTCTCTGTTTTCCATCTAACCCAGGAGACATCTCCTTCCCTAAAGCCCTGCTCCAGTCTTGCTGTTATCAGCAAAAAAATGTGAGTTGAGAGTTTGTTTGCCCTTGGGAAGCCCTTTTTTTTTTTCTTTTTTTTTCCTTCCCCATTTGAGTTAAAATAGGAAAAACTTTTTGGAGAAGAAGCAATTTTCTTCAGTGGTAAATAATTGCTGAGTTCCTCTCGGAGCTGAGGCTGGGTCCCTGGATTTTTGTAGGAATGGGAGGAAGGGTTTTGAGTAGGGCCTGGAGTGACAGGATGAGGAGTGATGGATTTAAACAGAAAAGAGAGAATTTTAGATTGGAGATAAAGAAGAAATTGTTCACTCTGAAGGTGGTGAGATGCTGGATTGGGCTGCTCAGGGAAGTTTGGATGCCCCATCCCTGGAAATGTTGGGAAGAAGAAGGGGGAGAAGCAGAAAGAGACAAAGAAAAGGAGAAGGAAAGGGAGGATGAAGGAGAAGGAGAAGGAGAAGGAGAAGGAGAAGGAGAAGGAGAAGGAGAAGGAAAAGGAGAAGGAAAAGGTTGATGGGGAGGAAGAGGAGAAGAGAAAGAGGACAAGGAGAAATAAAAAGGAGGACAGAAGGAGGAGGAGAAGGAGGAGGAGAAGGAGGGGGAGAAGGAGGAGGAGAAGGAAAAGGAGAAGGAAAAGGAAAAGGAAAAGGAAAAGGAAAAGGAAAAGGAAAAGGAAAAGGAAAAGGAAAAGGAAAAGGAAAAGGAAAAGGAAAAGGAAAAGGAAAAGGAAAAGGAAAAGGAAAAGGAAAAGGAAAAGGAAAAGGAAAAGGAAAAGGAAAAGGAAAAGGAAAAGGAAAAGGAAAAGGAAAAGGAAAAGGAAAAGGAAAAGGAAAAGGAAAAGGAAAAGGAAAAGGAAAAGGAAAAGGAAAAGGAAAAGGAAAAGGAAAAGGAAAAGGAAAAGGAAAAGGAAAAGGAAAAGGAAAAGGAAAAGGAAAAGGAAAAGGAAAAGGAAAAGGAAAAGGAAAAGGAAAAGGAAAAGGAAAAGGAAAAGGAAAAGGAAAAGGAAAAGGAAAAGGAAAAGGAAAAGGAAAAGGAAAAGGAAAAGGAAAAGGAAAAGGAAAAGGAAAAGGAAAAGGAAAAGGAAAAGGAAAAGGAAAAGGAAAAGGAAAAGGAAAAGGAAAAGGAAAAGGAAAAGGAAAAGGAAAAGGAAAAGGAAAAGGAAAAGGAAAAGGAAAAGGAAAAGGAAAAGGAAAAGGAAAAGGAAAAGGAAAAGGAAAAGGAAAAGGAAAAGGAAAAGGAAAAGGAAAAGGAAAAGGAAAAGGAAAAGGAAAAGGAAAAGGAAAAGGAAAAGGAAAAGGAAAAGGAAAAGTAAACTCTGAAGAAAGAAAAAGGAAAACTCTGCAGTCAGATCCCACGAGTCCCTGCCATGGATGGTGCTGGCATCACAGGGAATGGGTCACTCACCTCCAGACCCTTTTCATCCCAGTCCTTCAGGAAAAGGATGCAGAGAACAATCATTGACCTTGGGACTACACAGGCCATGCTTTAAACCTTCAGTCTCTCGATTTTCCACTTCCTCCTGGATTCTATCCCATTTTTTTTACAATTTAATTAAGGCATCTCCCTGAAATCGTGACGCAAGGATCCAACTGAGACCCACAAGTGCTGGAGAAAATTCCAGAGAAGCTGTGGCTGCCCCATCCCTGGAATTGTTCCAGGCCAGGCTGGACGGGGCTTGGAGCAATTATGGGATAGTGGAAAGTGTCCCTGCCCAGGTGGGGGGTGGAATTCCATGACTTTGAAGGTCCCTTCCAATCCAAACCATTCCTTGATGTCCCTCACGTGCTGCTCCTGCAAATGGATCCCTGGCAGTACTGGGTGTTCCAGGATCCAGGGATCCTCTGGCACACTTGTCACTGGGATAATATTTTAAGACATTGAAAGGATTTATTTTTGGGCTGAACAAGACAATTTAATTCCTCTTCCATGTGTTCCCTTCCCTGGGATGTTTACTCATACCCCAAACCCTACACTTGCTTTTTTTTTTTTTCTTCTTTAAAAAAAATTATATTATACTTCCAAAGTGTCATAGAAACTTAGTGCTGTGAATTAAAAGTGCCATGAATTCTTTTTGGATATGTTGCTTGTGACAGGAATGGGCTGGAAAGCCAGAAAAAAAAGAAAAAGTTTATTTTAATATTTTAACATCCTCATCTCTCCTTTGCCCTCTGCACAAATCCCAGGGGAAATTTCTGCCAGCTGCTTGTCCCGAGGCAGGATGCTCCTCTCTGTTCCCTGGAGAAGATCCAGTCCATGCTTAAAATGTTGCTTCTCCTCCTCTGGAAACCCCCATCCCAAAACTCTCCCAATGGAAAACATCCAAGGATGACCCCAAGTGGTCCAAGATCCTCCAAACTTTTCATTTTCTCCTCACAAATTCTGGTGCAAATGGGTGAAACAGTTTTGAGTTCGCCTTTTCCCGAGGTTGGGTTTTGTGGGAGTGGTGGATCCACGGCTTCCCTGGGTTAAAAATGAGCTTTTCCTCCACGTGTGCTGAATTAATTTCAATTCAGAGCAGCTCGTTCCGAGCTCATTTATGCAAAGCACTCGGCTCCCTGTGCCAGCACAAGGGAGGGAAGGAGCAGCTGGGAGTGGAGGAGGATTTTTTTTGGCACAAGTGCCAATTCCTGTCAGTTTAAAGCCATTATGAAACCCCGGGTGGGATTTGGGATCGATTGAAGCTGATCTGAGGCCGCCCAGAGGGAGGAGATCTGTCATTCCTGCCTGCCTGGTTCCCATGTGTGTAAGACTTGGAAAAAAGAGAGGGTTTGTGTTTGGCTTTTTTTAGCAGTTTTAGGGTCAGACTCCCTAAATCCTTTGTATTTTAAAGCCTTTTCTCCCAAAATAGTTTATCCCAACAAGCTGGTTCTTCTCATATTCCACATTAAAATGCCACAAAACACCATAAATAATTTACTGAATCTCCCTTTTCCAAGCAGTGAAATCGTGGGCTCGTCCCAGAGATGTGATTTGATCAGAGCTGGGACAGGCAGAACTCCCTGGCTGCATTGGGAAGTGAGATATCCCAAGGGACAGCGTCTGTTTTAGAGGATTTGAGGTTGATAATGGGTTGCTTTTCCGAAGGTTCCATCCTGGTGTCGTGTTGCTCCAGCTCCTTGGCTCGGCTTTTTGTTCCCTGAATAATTTTAGGCTGGAGTTTTATCTCCTTTGCAGACTTGAGGCTCTGCTGCTCTTTGTTTATGGGGTTTATTCCCACAGGGAAGAACGAAATTATTTGGAAGACAAGCTCCTTTAAGATTTTCTTTACTTCTAGAAGTAAATTTGAAGCTTTGGGACTGGTTTTCCTGTGAAATGTTTTAAAAATGACAGCCCAAGTGTGGGAAATAAGGAATCACGAGGCTGATGGGTGGAATTAACAATTCCTTGCTGGAGATTGTCCTTTGGAACACCAGGAAAATCTCCCCCCTCGTGCCTGGCTGTGGGAAGACACTGGTGATGGGAGAGGGGACAGGGGATGGGGACAGCTGGACCAGGTTTACCTCCATATGTGAGATCCCAGAATCCTGGAATGGTTCAGCTGGAAGAAACCTTGAGGATCATGGAATTCCAAGCCCTGCCATGAGCAGGGACCCTTCCGCTATCCCAGGTTGCGCCAAGCCCCATCCAACCTGGCCTTGGACACTTCCAGGGATCCAGGGGCAGCCACAGCTTCTCTGGGAATTCCATTCCAGGGCCTCGCCACCCTCCACAGGGAAGAATTCCTTCCCAATATCCTGTCTAACCCTGCCCTCTGACAGTGGGAAGCCATTCCCTGTGTCCTGTCCCTCCATCCCTTGCTCCAAGTCCCTCTCCAGCTCTCCTGGAGCCCCTTCAGGCACTGGATTCCCTGGATCCTTCTCTTCTCCAAGCTGGACATTCCCAGTTCTCCCAGCCTGGCTCCAAGATTTCCAGTTTCCAAGTAGATAAATTTTGTTTCACAAGTAATTGCAGCCTTAGTGAGCCTTGGGAACTGCAGATGTGGAGAAAGGAGGGAAGAAGAAACCTGGGATAAAATATCCACTCAAACCCAAGGGAAATGGAGAAACAACCAAGGCCAAGAGAAGGAAAAACCAGCTCCCCCTTTTTCTGTGCAGAGCTGTAAATAATTCCAATATTTTATCTCAGTTTGTGGATCAGGCTCTTGCACTCTGTGTGGAAGAATGTTTTTTTGGGACAACATTCATAGGAGAAATTCTGCAGCCATCTGATCATTGGGAGATGGGGACAGCTGGACCAACCAGGATGGGATGGGGACAAGAGAAATGGGGACAACTGGGCCAGGCTGGGATGGGGACAGGAGAAATAGGGAGAACTGGGATGGGGACAGGAGAAATGTGGAGAATGGGGCCAGGGTGGGATGGGGACAGGAGAAATGGGGACAGCTGGGATGGGGATAGGAGAAATGGGACAGCTGGGATGGGGACAGGAGAAATGGGGACAAGTGGNGTGGGGGCGAGGGAAAGGGGGAGAGGCGGGGTGGGGGATAGGAGAAAGGGGGAGAATGGGGCCAGGCTGGAATGGGGACAGAGAGAAAAGGGTGTAGCTGGACCAGGCTGGGATGGGGACAGGAGAAATGGGGACAGCTGGACCAGGCTGGGATGGGGACAGAAGACGTCTGGATGAGGTTGTGAAAGGAACAGAGGCTGGAGACAGAAAAACCACGATGGCTCAGGCTGAGAACAGGAGCCAGAGACAGGTGATGTGGACCAAGATGGGAACAGAGGACAGGGGCTGGTGACAGTCGGACCAGGCTGAGATGGGAACAGGGGACAGCCGGGCTATCCCAGACCGGGGACAGAGAACGGGGACAGCCAGGCCGGGCCGGGTTAGGCCCAGGCCCAGGCCTAGGCCTGAGCTCCGTTTAGGCCGCGCGGCGCCGTCCCCGTTGCCAGGCAACGGTCGCGGGAGTCACGTGACCGCTCATGTGGGTCCGTTGTCAGCGGCCGGCGCCGGTTGATGACGTCACGGAGGCCCAGGGCCGTGCGGGAGCGCTGCGGGAATGGAGGAACGGGAGCGGCTGTGCCGGGAGATCCGAGTGCTCCAGGGTGCGGGAATCGGGGGAATTGGGAATGGGAGCAGCTGTGCCGGGAGAGCCGAGTGCTCCAGGGTGCGGGAATCGGGGGGATCGGGAATGGGAGCGGCTGTGCCGGGAGCTCCGAGTGCTCCAGGGTGCGGGAATCGGGGGGATCGGGAATGGGAGCGGCTGTGCCGGGAGCTCCGAGTGCTCCAGGGTGCGGGAATCGGGGGGATCGGGAATGGGAGCGGCTGTGCCGGGAGCTCCGAGTGCTCCAGGGTGCGGGAATCGGGGGGATCGGGAATGGGAGCGGCTGTGCCGGGAGCTCCGAGTGCTCCAGGGTGCGGGAATCGGGGGGATCGGGAATGGGAGCGGCTGTGCCGGGAGCTCCGAGTGCTCCAGGGTGCGGGAATCGGGGGGATCGGGAATGGGAGCGGCTGTGCCGGGAGCTCCGAGTGCTCCAGGGTGCGGGAATCGGGGGGATCGGGAATGGGAGCGGCTGTGCCGGGAGCTCCGAGTGCTCCAGGGTGCGGGAATCGGGGGGATCGGGAATGGGAGCGGCTGTGCCGGGAGCTCCGAGTGCTCCAGGGTGCGGGAATCGGGGGGATCGGGAATGGGAGCGGCTGTGCCGGGAGCTCCGAGTGCTCCAGGGTGCGGGAATCGGGGGGATCGGGAATGGGAGCGGCTGTGCCGGGAGCTCCGAGTGCTCCAGGGTGCGGGAATCGGGGGGATCGGGAATGGGAGCGGCTGTGCCGGGAGCTCCGAGTGCTCCAGGGTGCGGGAATCGGGGGGATCGGGAATGGGAGCGGCTGTGCCGGGAGCTCCGAGTGCTCCAGGGTGCGGGAATCGGGGGGATCGGGAATGGGAGCGGCTGTGCCGGGAGCTCCGAGTGCTCCAGGGTGCGGGAATCGGGGGGATCGGGAATGGGAGCGGCTGTGCCGGGAGCTCCGAGTGCTCCAGGGTGCGGGAATCGGGGGGATCGGGAATGGGAGCGGCTGTGCCGGGAGATCCGAGTGCTCCAGGGTGTGAAGGGATTGGTGGGAACACCGGGAAACGAGGGGACACCCAGGGCAACAGGTTAAAAACGGAAAATGGGGGACGAGGAAAAGAGACCAGGGTCGGGAAACAGGGAGAGGCTGCTACGAGGGAAGCTGGGAGGAACGGGAGAGGACCTGGAGGAGGGATAAAGGGAAATCCGGGCGGTGTTTTCAGGGAATTTGGGGGATCTGTGGTGGGACAGGGACAGGTTGTGATGGGATCTGGGGAGCCTTTGGTGGGGGAAGGATGAGCTGTGGAAGGAATGTTGGATTTTAGGGGGGGGATTGGGGGAGGAATGTGAGTGGGATGGGGATGGAGAAGATCCCAGAGTGCTGGGGGAAGGAAGGAAAGGGGGGAAGAGAGGACTCGGGAATTCTGGGAGAAGAGGGAAGTGATCCAGGGAGTGCTGGGAAAAGGTGGGAAGGGAAAAGCCCATGGAATGCTGGAGGATTTTGGAGTCCCCACACCAGGGGATTCCCACAGTGCTGCTGTCGGATCTGGGACTCTCCTGGCTTTGGGAAGGGTTTTTTCCCTTTCCCACAGCTCTGGGCTGGGAGCACAGAGGTGGGATGTGTATCCATGTGCCCTTCCCAAGCTCTGGAAAGCACCAGAGCTTATTTTAGCACCAAATCCCTCTTTTTCCGTCCTTCAGAGTAAATTTTCCTCATTAGTGAGGCCACAACCTCTACTCAGGACTTGGGATTTGCCTCTCCAGGAGCTCCTACTTGGGGGAATGGTGAGAGGGAGGAAAGCAATCCTTGTTTTTCCATGAGGAATGTGCTGACACAGCTCTCCTGGAGCTCCGTGACCCCAGTGAAGGAAAAACTCCTCTGCCTGAAATGCCAGGCTCCAAATTCCTTCAGGAACCACTCACAGGAAAGGTTTTCTAAACACTGAGGCTGGACAAGGGCAGAAATTCCCGAATTAACAGAGATTTTGGTGGATCAAAGCACCAGGGAGAGGTGGTGGCTTCCAGAGGGACACAACAGCAAAGCCTTGGAGTGTTCCTTGTTGCTGCTTTGAAGGGAAGCAAGGAAGGGAACTTGGGAAGGGTCTGGAGCACCAGGAGCAGCTGAGGGAGCTGGAGGGCAAAAGGAGGCTCAGGGGGAACCTTCTGGCTCCCTAAAATTCCCTGACAGGAGGGTGGAGTCAGGATCTGCCGGGACACAGGGAATGGCTCCCTAGTTCCAGATGAATAGTGGATAGTAGGAAGGAATTCTTCTCTGTGAGCGTGGTGAGGGGCTGGCATGGAATTCCCAGAGAAGCTGTGGGTGCCCCTGGATCCTTGGAAGTGTCCAAGGCCAAATTGGGTGTGGCTTGGGGCAACCTGTGGAATCCAGAAATATGGCAGGGAAGTGGAACCAGACATTCTTGGAAGTTCCACCCCAAATCATTCCCGGATGCTGCGATGATTCCACGGCTTTTCCTCCCACCCTAACTCATCCAAAACCCGAGTGATGATGCAATTCCAGCGCTAGGGAAGGCAGCTCTGTGTTGCTCTCAGATTCCCACGGGATCAGGGAGTTAATGCTCTGTCTTTTCCCACAGGTCTGATCAACAGCCACCGGAACATGCACGGGAATGTTCCACGTCCGGCCCCAGCGCCTCCTCCCAGGTGGAACAACCCCCGCCAGCCTGGCTACACCAGGAGAGGATCCTTTTCCACCAGGTACCCCCAGCAGGCTCCCAGGAATTTCCACCCACGCCAGACTCCCTGCTGGAGGAAAAAATACTCCCTGGACAATCGGCTGCCGGGATCGGGGTACGACGCTGGAAGCGCTTCCAGCACTTCCCAGGGTTTTGGGAGCCTCGGGGACAGCCAGGCTCCTGAGCCACCAGAATCCTTCCCGGAGAGACACGTGGACTTCACCACGGATGGGAACATCGTTGTGGATATCCAGATGCCACAAAGGGCTGGCCAGGAGAATGTGGCTCCTTACGGAGAGTTTTCCAGGCGGGAAGCGGCGGTGGCTCCCTCGACGGATGGAAATACCCAGAATCTTCTTCTGCAGAAGGAAGAGAAGAGGCCTTCCCTGTCCATTTCCTTCAGTTCCACCTCGAGGACTGTGTGCCTGCCTGGAATTGGAGCCGGGAGCTCCTTTTCCGCCTCTGGAAGCGCCAGTGAAAGCGCCGTGGCGCTGAAGTCGGAGCCGCAGGAACCTTTGGAATTTCCAGGTCAGGAGCCAGCCCAGCACTCGGCACGGATCAAAGCAGAACCACCCTCTCCAGGAGGTGGGGAAGTCCGGGATGCTTCCCTACATCCCAAACTCTTTGGGAATGCCGAGATTCTCTCACGACCCGCTCAGGCTGGGGTGACTTCCATGAAAAGCAAATTTCCCGTAAATCCCAAAGCTCCCGCTCTCCAAAAAGCTGCCTCAGCACCCATCTCCAGCAAATCTCAGAAATTCAGGAAAAACAACTACACCTGGGTGGCGAACCCTGGGAAAAACTCTCGGATTGTGAAGAGGTGGGCGAGCCCTCGAGCTGAAAATTCCAAGAAGGGCATTTCAGGAGCGGACAAAGGCGCTAAAATCTCCCCCAAAGCGGATTTGGGAGCGAAGGCGAAGAAATTGGGATTGCAATCCAAGCTGGGCGTTTCTCCCAGTAAATACAAGTGGAAAGCTTCCAACTTGCAGACTTTGCCTTCCACTTCCAAGTCAGCATTCCAGTGGAGATCCGAGGACCAGAAGAAGGCTCCGGCCCCAAATATCCCTCGAAGCTCCTCTGTCCCGCCGGCTCCGAGCGTCGTTCCCGGTGGGATGAAATCCTTTGGAGAGGCTGCACTGTCCAGTTACAAAGTGAAGAGTCGGACGAAAATCATCAAGAGGAAAGGGAACGCGGGGTGAGCTGCTGGTTTGGATTTTGTGTTCCGTGGATTTCGTGTCACGTTGAGGCCGTGGGAGAAATTCCGGCGAGGGTTGTTGTGTGCTGGAGGAGTTATGGAATTGTGGAATGGTTTGGGTGGGAAGACCTTAAAAATCATGGAATTCCACACCCCTGCTATGAGCAGGGACACCTGCCACTATCCCAGGCTGCTCCAAGCCTTGTCCAACCTGGATTTGGACACTTCCAGGGATGGGGCAGCCACAGATTCTCTGGGAATTCCATTCCAGCCCCTCACCACTCTCCCAGGGAAGAATTCCTTCCGAATATTCCATCTAATCCCACCCTCTGGCAGTGGGAAGCCATTCCCTGTGTCCTGTCCCTCCATCCCTTGTCCCCAGTCCCTCTCCAGCTCTCCTGGAGCCCCTTCAGGCACTGGAAGGAGCTCTGAGGTTTCCCTGGATCCTTCTCTTCTCCAGGCTGGACATTCCCAGCTCTCCCAGCCTGGCTCCAGAGCAGAGGGGCTCCATCCCTTGGAGCATCTCCGTGGCCTCCTCTATCGTCCCCCTGTTGAATCATCCAGAGCTGGATCCTGTGAATCCCTGTGGTCACTGACACTCAGCAAAGGAAGCTGCATTTTCCTTGATTTAATTCCAAATTCTTGTAATTGTTGTGTTGATTCCTGCTTCTGTTTCCCAGATCCCTTCAGTGCTTCCCAGCAGGTTTCCATCCTTGCCTTGCCCTCCAGCTTTGCCTGGAAAGCTCTCAGTGGGTGGATTGTGCTGGGAAAATCAATCTGGAGCAGCCTGGAGTGTTTGGGAATTTTTTGGCATTTTGGGGAGACTTCCCACACCTTGGAAAATTCCAGCAGAATCAGGGAAGGGATCGTCCCCCTGTGCTGGGCACTGCTGAGGCTCCTCAGATCCAAGGGGGGAGGATTTTGAGGAGCTGGAGCATGTCCAGAGTTGGGAATGGAGCTGGGGAAGGGTCTGGAGTGCCAGGAGAGTTCAGCCTGGAGGAAAAGAGGCTCAGGGGTGAACTTCTGGCTCCCGAAATTCCCTGACAGGAGGGTGAGGCCAGGAGGGATCAGGATCTCCCAGGGAACAAGGGACAGGCTGTGAGGAAGTAGCCTCAAACTGCTCCAGGGGAGATTGAGTTTGGATATTGGGAAAATTCCTTCCCCTAAAGGGTGGTCAGGCCTTGGGAATACCCATTTGAGATCCCTGTGGAGCAGGGACCCATGTGAAAATTCATTTTTGGGAATGTGGTCAGTGGTGACCGTGGCACTGCTGGGGAATGCTTGGACTTGACAATCTCAGAGATCTTTTCCAACCTAAACCATTCCATGATTCCAGGATTCAACCCCTCACAGCTGTTGAGCAGAAGGCAACGAGTAAGTCTGGCTGTCAAACACCTCACTCTCCATCTGTTCCTTGCCAGGAATTCCTCACATTTGCCCGTTCCCTTGGAATTTTCTCTCCAGAACTTCTCCTCCCCTGTCCGCCAGAGGAGAATCCTGCTGGCATTCGACTCCTCCTGGATCCCTGGAGAAGGACACCAGGAGTATTTTTTTGGTCACATCCTCTGGTCCCTCCTAACCATGTGTCCTTCCCTTTCCCAGTTCTCCCACGGACAGGAAGAACATCTCCTCCAGCACAGCTCTGAAGAGCCGCTTCCACCTCCGGAGGAGAAATTCCGCGCGTGGAAAGCCTTCGGCGCCGGCGAAGCGCTCCTCGCCCCGGGGCCTGGTGCAGATTTCCAAGCACCGGCTCTGCCGGATGCCGGCGACCAGGACGCAGGTGGCCACCAAGGAAGGTAGGAACTGGAATTCCAAGGGCTCACCGAGCTCCCTGGAGTGATCCCGAGGGTTCTTGGATTTGGGAATGTGTTGCCGAGTCCTCCTCCGAACGCCGCGGAGAAGTTCGGCGCCGTATCCGTGTTGTCCTTTTGGCATCTCCACGCTGGAGCTGTTCCCTGCTTTTCCTGGGGTTTCTGTGGGGTTTCAGGGAGGTTTTCCAAGAAGGGAGATGTTGGCAGAGGCAGGAATGCACAGGTTCCTCACTTGTATCCCAGTGCTGTGTCCAGTTTTGGATCTAATTTGCTTAAAACACGGGTAATTAATGGAATACTGAATCCATCGTGGTTGGGAACAGGGAATTTGCATCCATGTCCTGCTGCCTTGGAGCACAACTCAGCTCAGAGTGGCACCTCCAAGTGCCTGGAATGTGGTTGGAATGTTGGTTGCTCCAAGTCTGGTTCTTCTGTTCCCTAGGGATATTTTTATGGATAAAAAGCTTCCCCCACCTGGGATTCAGTTGTTTCAGATGCATATGAGGCATGTTTTCCTTGTGGCCCCATGAAATTCCCTGTGGGAATTGCTGGATCTGGGAAAGGAATTTGGATCAGACGTAGCTGGGATTGGTGTCCAGATACATTTTGGGATTATTTGGTGTTCAAACAGCTCCGTTGAGATGTTGTTGAGTTTTCTTGGTTGAGGGATTTTGGACGAGGGGATGGAGTTCCAGGACAAGGGGGATGGCTTCCCACTGCCAGAGGGCAGGGATAGATGGGAAATTGGGAAGGAATTCTTCCCTGGGAGGGTGGTGAGGCACTGGAATGGAATTTCCAGAGAAGCTGTGGCTGTCCTTGGATCCCTGGAAGTGACCTTGACCAGGTGGGACAGGGCTTGGAGCAACCTGGGATCGTGGAAGGTGTCCCTGTCCATGGCAGAGATGTGGAATTCCTGAATTCCATGAGCCATAGCTTTCCATGATTCCATGAAAAGACAGAAAGCTCTGGAGACACAGAGCAATTTGGGATTGCTACAGCATTCCCAGAGGGAATTGAGATAGTGGAATTGTTTAGAATCCCAGTTCCTTGACTGAAGGGAATGTTCCCACACTGAAATCTTGATTTTAACTGGGTGGGAATGAGAAAATCAAGCAGGAATGTGGTTTTGCTCCAGACTTTGGGAAGTTGGCAAATAGAGAAGGTTTGAGAATGGAAGGGAAAAAAAGGGATCAGGTCTGGAAGTGACCTTGGGAGAGCAGGGAGTTCATTCCCCCCTCCAAAAGTGGATCCAATTATCCATCCTTTCCTGGCAGATGCTTCTGGCACCTTCTCCTTTGCAGAGAAATTTAGGGAGAGCAGAGACTGCCTTGAAATTCCCTCAGTGAATTTTGGATTTGCTCCCTTTGATTAAAATTGACTTTCTGGGATTTGAATCCTTTTGTACTTCAAGATTTTTCCTTGGAGAGCTTCAATCCCAGGCAGAGGATTTGCAGCTTTATGTGTTGGAATATTCTGAAAACTCTGGGTTTGGAAAGCTGTGGAATTATTTCAGGGCTGAATTATTTCACGTGCTCCAGGATTCCTGTGGTTTTATTTTTGGTTTTTTTTCCAAGTTTAGTAGGAAAAGATTATTGGGTGATGGATGGGGCAGGGATATTCCCAAGTCTGAGAGATCCTGGATGCTCACAGGGATTGGGACAACTCCCACATTCCCTGTGCTCCCTCTAAATGTGTAATTATGGATGTGCTGCCAGTGTCTTCTGGTTCCACAGGGAGCTGGGAATAAGTGAAGTCTTGTGGATTCAATTCCTGGCTCCCAGGTTATCCAAAGAATTTTTGGGAAGGTTGTTTCGGTTTCTTTTAGGGCGAGGTGTGGATATTAATCCCAGCAAAATATTGTGGATATTAATCACCCCAAAGTGGTGGAATTTCCTGTCTTTCCCATTTCTCCTTGGACAGGTGCGAGGGAAATAAATGGGATTACTGGGATACACTGGGAGCAGAGTGGGGCAGGAATGGAGCAGGGAAGTGGATCCATTCCTGGGATCACACTGGAGGGAAAGACAGAGGAGAGGAACGTTCCCAACTTCCTGCATGGCAGCCAAACTGGAAAAGCTGGATCAGCCCCTTCTGTCCCCATGGATGTGGGGCCTGTGGTGACACAGCCTGGCTGTTTCCTGTTGGTCCCGTTCCACAGGATTTTGGGAGCTGTGGCACAGCTCTGTGGGCTGTCCAAGGACATTGCTCCTGCTTTTTCCCAAGTCCTGTTCTGTCTCCTGACTTTCCAATTCCCCTCTTGGATCTGTTTGGTCTCATCTGTTTTGGATTCATTGCTGAGTCTTGGTTTGGGATCGGTGTTTCCCAATGTTCTGTCCAGAGGCACTTCCCTCTGTGGGAATTGCTTTTATTTAGGGATCAGAGTGGGAAAGTGGAAGATTGGTAGGAATTTTCTTGGGATTATTTGGGCTGTTCCGTGAGAGATCCACCTACAGCTCTTATCAATTAATTCCAAAATATTTGATGAAGTGGGATGTTTAATGACGGCTCAGATGTTGGAGTGTGTCCCAAATGGAAATTTTTCCCACTGGGATGGTGGAGAAGGGAGGAAGTTCCAGGTCAGGCTGCCTCCCTCACCTCAGGGATCCTCAGGGATGTGAGGGAAGAGGGATAAAAGGCGGTGGCTGCTTCTCTCCTTATCCAGGAAAAAACTGGAGGACCAGCAAGGATCAGAAAGATCTCAGGTGCTGCTGTGTTGGATAAAAGCATGGAATGGTTTGGGTGGGAAGGGACCTTGGAGATCATGGAATTCCAGCCCCTCTGCCAGGGACATCTGCCACTATCCCAGGTTGCTCCAAGCTCTGTCCAGACTGGCCTTGGACACTTCCAGGGATCCAGGGGCAGCCACAGCTTCTCTGGGAATTCCATCCCAGCCCCTCACCACCCTCACAGCCAAGAATTCCTTCCCAAAATCCCATCTAACTTGACCCTTTTCCACTTTAAAGCCATTCCCTGTGTCCTGTCCCTCCATCCCTTGTCCCAAATTCCCTCTCCAGCTCTCCTGGAGCCCCTTCAGGCACTGGAAGGGGCTCTGAGCTCTCCCTGGATCCTTCCCTTCTCCAGACTGGACATTCCCAACTCTCCCAGCCAGTCTAAATGCCAGATTTTTTCCATGTCCTATCCCATCACCTTGGGAATCCTTTATCCACTTTCTCCAAACTGAGGATGGAATATTCCCAAAAGTTCAGGGATGGCATCTTTGTCTCACCAGTTTTGAGGCTTCTGAGTGAGGTTTGACTGATCCAGGTGGGATAACAGTGGGATATTCCTGCTTTTCCCATCCTCAAAGTCCCATGCCAGAGGATGTGGGAATCCCACGCTTTTCCAACAGCTTTTCCTTATCTTTATCTGGGATTTCTTGTAGGACGAGGCTTATTCCCAACCTATTTTTGGATGACAGACAAGTTCTGGTAGTTGGGAACTTTTTCTCTCCAATCCTTGGCTCATCCTGTTTGGGCATTTGTCATTTCTTATTCCCAGGACTTTTCCCTTGGAAAAAAAACCAGGAATAAGTGCTTCAAAGGAAGGGTTATGGATATTTTTTTCTAGTTCATTTTAACTTCAGAGATGTGGCAAATGTGCTGATGAGGAGAACGGGAGTGGTGACTGTGGGGTACGTGAGGGAAAATCGGGATTTTTGTGGGAGGATCCGGGGGCTTTTCCAGGAGAATTGGGAATTTTGGGAAGCGCCCACAGCCCTGCAGAGGGCACTCGTGCCTCTCCCATCTCCTCAGTCCACCTTTTTCTGGTTATTGATGGCCTAATTTCGTCTTTATGTGAAAGAAAGCAGATCTGGAGTAATTTGCAGCAATAACCTGCTAATGCCGGGCCAGTATCAAAATTCCCATGTTCATTCCCGGTGGCAGATAAAACACTAATATATAATTATCCTTGCAAATTGGATTGTTTTAAATAACCAAAAGGCTACGGCCGGGGAGAAAACCATCCCATTTCCCTGGAGTTCCTATTGCGGGGTAATTGCTGCGTTCAATCAATTTCCTTGGCATTAGAAATTCCATCACAATCAACATTAAGCTTTATTCATTGTGATGGCAAAGAGCCGGATCATTTCTCCTCTTTTCCTTAACTGGCAAAATTAATCAGGGAAAAGATTTTAAACATTTACCCGTGCGAAAGAGGTCAGCTCTGCCACTATATTGCTCAGCAGATAAGGGGGCTAATAAAAAGAAAATTGAATTACTAATGATCGCCAGGAACAGAGTATATAAAACCTGGCAATCGCCCGGTGCAGGGAAAAAAAAAAATAAAAAAAAAATAAAAGGGAATCAATTTTCTCCGGACAAGGTGCGCTCATTTTTTATTTTGGCTCATATTATCAGCAATTTAATTGGAGAGAGCATAAACAGGAGGAAACAGTTAGGGAATAATGAGGCTGGAGGTGTAAAATCCTGCAGGATAGATGCTGGACACAATTTATTTGGCACAACAGATAATCACTTTAATTGAATCCAAAAGTGCAGCGTTCAGCAGCGCCGGCTCCGCGCCTCGCCCCGGGGTGGGGGAATCATGGAATATTACAAAGAGGCTCCTCCATGGCTTTTCCTCCTCTGTAATGTCCCCCTTCCAGGCAGGAGCTGCTCCGGGATTGCTCCAGCACGGTCACAGCTGGCTGGAAGCAGGAGATGGAGGAAGCAGGAGGGAGATTTCTCCGGGGGACTTTTCCTTATTTTTGTTTGTTCCTTAAATAATTCCGTGCCTGCCGGGTTGGGTGGTTCCGTGTGAGGCCGGTCGTGTCCTGCTTGAGTGGTGAACTTGGGAATCTTGGAATGGTTTGGGTTGGGAGGGACCTCAAGGATCAACTCGTTTGGCTGTGTCCTGAGTTTAAAGCCTGGCTCTCCCTTTTCCTGCTGGGGCCTCCAGGTCTGGGTGTTAAAGGAACTCCTAAGGAGCTTTTGGATTTCTTTTCCTGGGAGAGGCGGGTGGTTCATCCTGGAATTTAGATCCCAGAATGGTTTGGGTTGGAACCTTGAAGATCATCCAGTTCCATCCAATCATGCCTTGGGCAGGGACACCTTCCACTATCCCAGGTTGTTCCAAGCTCTGTCCAGCCTGGCCTTGGACTCTTCCCGGGATCCAGGGACATCCACAGCTTCTCTGGGAATTCTATTCCAGCTCCTCAACACTCTCCCATGGAAGAATTCCTTCCCAATATCCCATTCAAACCTTTCCTCCTTCAGCTTAAGGGAATTGCAACAATTCCCCGTCTGTGGCTGTGCAATTCCATGGCCAGAAGAGGAGTAATCTGGGAACACATCCTTGGATCCACTCCATGCAACCTGGTTTTGGGTTGCTTCCCTTGAAAATATTCCTTCCCTGCTTATCTTCCCCTTTTTCCTGAGATAAGCCAGTGGTTTGTGTTATCAGCTTCCTGCTTTTCCCGTGTTTCCCCCTCCAGTGTTGAAACTGCCAAACTGAAGGAATCCTGTTTGTTTTCCCATCTTCCCAAGGAGAAATTCCATAGGGTTCAGAAATTCCATAGGATTCTGCACCTGCAGAAGCTTCTCTGACCCTTTACAGCCAGGATCACCCTCCGAAAAATTCCCTAAAAGTCTCATTTCTCTCCTCTCCTCGTTCCACAGGAAAGGGGTCGGGATGGGCCGGGAGTGTTGGCTTGGAAAAACGCCGGAGGCAAAAGTGGCAGGAGCTGCTTGGCATTACTCGGGCGAGTAAAGGGGGTGTAAATGGTGAGGAGCAAGTTATGGGAGGCATCCAAATGCTCAGCTGCTGATAATTTTATCGACGCCGGGTGTTTGGATCCCTCTGGCAGCTCTGAAAATCTCAGCCCAGGATTTTATACCCTCTCCTATTTTTTAATTTTTTTTTTCCTTGATGTTTCCAGCTGGGTTGATTCCTGGTGGGACAGCAATTGAGAGAATTTTGGAGTTTTTTTCCCTTGTTTTGTGTTTTATTTTATATTTGTTTTATTTTTCTTCTGAGGTTTTGCCGCTCTTCGAGGCGACGCCTCCGATCGCGTTACGGCCGAGTTAAGCTCTTGATCCCTTCCCTCAGGGAAGCCCTTGGATCTCACACAGAACTCCTCGGAGTTCATCACATCTTTCTCTTCCCTCCATCACTTCTCCCGTTTTCCCAATTTTCCTTCCAGCCCATCCAAACCCTCCCAAGGTCGCCGCTCTCTTGTTCCTCCGTCCCTCCTCGGTTTGACCTTGCCCGGAAATCATTCCTTTGCCAGCTCTCCCTTCCCTCTGGCTTGTCCTTGGGATGCAGGGGTGGAGCGTGGCCGGCGAGGTGGCTCCCTCACTCCTTCAGGAATTGGGAAAAGTTCACATTCTTGGCTCTTTGCCGGCCCCGGTTACGTCAGCGGTCGTAAGTAACGGTTTTGGGTTTCCGCCTTGACTTGGCATTTCCAGGTGACTCGTCCCGAGCTGCAAGAGGAGCTCCAGGCTTGGAGCCAGGGTTGGGAATTCTCTTTGCAGAGCCTCCTTTTAAAAATAACAGCCTGCTGGGAGCGAGGGGATGGGCCTCGCCTGAGGAAGTGTTCCCGTGTAGGTGTTGGATTTGGGATCGGCGGAGGGAACGTCGAGAGGGGAATGGGGATCCCGAAGGTGACAATTCCTGTGTGTGTGGCTCTTTCCCTGTGGAATTCGAGCTGCACTCTCAATTTGTTGTGGAAGTCACATCCCTGGAAATATTCCAGGGCAGGTTGGATGAGGACTTGGAGCAGCCTGGTCCAGTGGAAAGTGTCCTATGGCAGCGAGGATGGAAGGAGATGACCTTGAAGGTTCCTTCTCACCCAAACCATTCCATATTTTAATGGAAGTTACTCCCAATCCCTACTTTAGGTATTTTTACCTCAATATTTTTACCTCAGTCCCTGTTTTAGAGCCTCTCCTGTGCAGCTCCAGCTCTGCTGGATTGGGAAATTCCACTGGTAGCCAGCAGCTCCTGGGGAATAATCTATTTATACACAAATAGGAAAAATATTTGGCTTTGGGGATGGATGAGATCCTTCCATTGGCTCTGACCCTTGGTATTTCCAAGTCTGTGGGGGGCTCTGTGTAGGACTCCAAACCTTTCAGGGATGGCACGGTGTAGAACTAAAATAGACAGGGAAAAAAAAAAAAAGAGGGGAAAAAAAAGGGAAACAGAGCAGGTCCTGAACTCCTCATTTGGCCTTCTGGAACTCACCTGGCCTTAAACATTTCCAGGGATGGAGCATCCACAAATTCTCTGGGCTCCCAGGACCTCACCATCCTCACAGGGAAGAATTTCTGCTCAATATCCCATCTGAACCTCCTCTCAGTTTGAAGCAAATCCCCTTTATCCTGTCACTCCATGCTCTCGGAAACAGATCTTTATCTTGGAAATTGATATTTATTTGTCCATGGAATGGTTCGGCTTGGAAGGGCCCATTAGGAGTCTCCTCATCCAACCAAAAATGAAGCTTTTAAACCAGTTTTGGACCTGCTGCTTGGAATTGGGCAGAATTTCACTGCTGATCCCTCTTATCCCTCTGTTTGTCTTTCCTTGGGCTCCTAAATAAAAATAAGCAAAATAAAAGTGGGTGTTTTAAGGCACTTAAAAAAGATCCCCATAACCTGAAAAGTGACAAATAGTCCCTTTTCCCTGTTTTTTTTTTCCTTTCCTTTTGCTATTTTCTGCCACTTAATAAACTGTCTGATGGTATTCCCAGCACGGTCACAGTTGGAATTACTGATGCCGGCGTGGATGATCGGAATATCCTCCACTGCTCTGTCAGGATTCCCAAAATCCCACTCTGGCAGATGCTCAATTCCCTGTAAAAACCTGCGTAGGTTTCTCTGTTCTGCTTTCTGCTTCCAGTTCTTTCCCAAATCCCAGTTTACACCTTTATTTATTTCATTTTTTTTATTTTTTTGTGGAAATCTTCCCATTTGATTTTCCCTGGAACGACTCGGAAGCGTCGGCAGGAAGTTCCTCTCCCTGGCTGCTGAGTTAAGCCCTTCATTCCAAGACTTTCTCTATTCCATGTGCTCTTCAAAGCTCTGGAAATGAGCAAAACCCTTTGGAATAGGGAACAGATGCCGGAGTGCACCTGGAATTAGGGATTTGTGGACTCGGCAGCATCTCCCGAGCCTTACAAAACTCTGCTGTTCCAGCAGCTTTCCCTCAGCCTGAGGGATGGGGAAATGCCTCGACTCCTCTTGCCAAGGGGAATTTTGCCGTCATTCCCTCGGGAAATTCGAGTTCAAGGAACGTTTCCTCCTGGCCTGTGCCCCTGGATAATCCCCGCGGTTTTCGGGGAGCTTGTTTCTATTTTCGGGGCGTTTGGAGCGGTGTCAAGCAGGGATTTGGTGTGGATGTGTGGATGGGATCGGCTCCAAAGCTGATCCCACGTGTTCTCCAAGGGCCCTAAGCTGCCCTCGGGGGCTCTCCATTGGAAAAGGGCACGGGAATTCTTGGAGCTTTTTAGTGTGGGCCGTGAACTCTGGAGCCGGTTGCGATGGGAGGCTCCGTGTTGTTCCTCACGGCACCGGCAAATGTCCTGGGACATCTCGTCCTTGGATGGGACAGAGCCCAGGGAAGGCTGAGTGGGTGGGATGTGCCATCCAGCTTTGTTTTTTTTTCCATGGAATCACGGAATGACTTGAGGAGGATCTTAAATATCGTCCAGTTCCAATCCCCTGCCCTGGGCAGGGACATTTCCTCTATCCCAGATTGCTCCAAATTCCATCCAGTGTGGTCTTGGACACTTCCAGGGATCCAAGGGCAGCCACAGCTTTTCTGGGAATTCCATCCCAGCCCCTCACCACCCTCACAGGGAAAGAATTCCGTCCCAAAATCCCATCTAACTTGACCCTTTTCCACTTTAAAGCCATTCCCTGTGTCCTGTCCCTCCATCCCTTGTCCCAAATCCCTCTCCAGCTCTCCTGGAGCCCCTTCAGGCACTGGAAGGGGCTCTGAGGTTTCCCTGGATCCTTCCCTTCTCCAGGCTGGACATTCCCAGCTCTCTCAGCCTCTCTCCTCTCTTGGAGCATCTCTGTGACCTCCTCTGGATCTGCTCCAGCAGTTCCACATCCTCCTGCTGTTGGACCCCAGTGCTGGATGCAGAATTCCAGGAGGGGCCTCACCTGAGTGGGGCAGAGGCAGAATTCCCATTTTCCTGCTGCCCATGCAGCATGAGCTCGGGATATGGGGGATTTCTGGGATGTGATCACACGTGGATGGGGCACATCCAATTTTTCATCCAACACCCCCAAATCTTTCTCTCCTTGGAGCTGCTCCCAATCCATTCTTTATCCAGCTTTGAGGTGGCAAAATGTGCTTGGATCCCAGTGGATCAGTGTCAAAGGCTCCTTTTGGGATTAAGAAGAGCAGGGAATTGTTCCCTTTTGAAGAAAAGCCCAAGCTGCCACCCAAACAATTCCCTGCCCTGGCTGGGTCGAGGCGTTTGCAGTGATTGGTGACCTTAATTTAGCAGGAACGATTTCCAAATGCTTTTCCCTGTTATCAGGAATCCAGGGAGCAAATCAAGAGGGAATTTTTGATGGGGTGAAAGGAGTCCATCAGAGAGATCCCGCTCTGTTTTTAAACCAAGATTTACTCTGCTCTCTCCGCATTAACTGGGGCATTTTACTGTGCTCCCCTTTCCCTGAGCTTCCGTGATCCATCATTTCCAGGCTCGCCTGCCGGAGTGGCTGTTAGATTTTACTACAGCAAACACAGTAAAAGGGCATTAGAGCAGTTAAATCTGGAGTCTTGCTTCCATAAGGAAAAAGAAAATGCTGAATTAGGCACCAGAAAAGGCAACCACAGCGATACTTTAATCTTGCATAAATTATCAGAAGAGTCAGAGGCGAGTGATTTTATGTATTGTTAGAGCTCCTGCTAATTAATTATTCCGGAATAATTGATGTTTAGAGGCACCAAAGTTGGGTCCTTTCCTGGCTTAATGGACTTTCAATATGGCAGCTGGATTTTTTTATTTCTTTCTTAATTTTAACCCTCCCTTCCGTGGGGTTAATGAAGTCGCTTTCCTAAAATATGAAGAGTCTAAATAATAATTAATCAAGAAAATATCACTCCACAAATTGTGGGTCTAGGTCACTGGTGGTTTTGGAGACATTCCTGACATCTGGGGGAAGTTGAGTCCCTAATGGGAATATTGGAAGAATGAAATGCCCTGAAGAAATGGATAAATGTAGATAAGCTGAAGAAGGGCAGGGTTAGATGGGAAATTGGGAAGGAATCCTTCCCTGGGAGGGCGGTGAGGAAATGGAATGGAATTCCCAGAGAAGCTGAGGNCACTGGAATTGTGCAAACCATTCCATGATTCCCTTTGTTAGGAAAATACAGCCTTCCTCAGATCACTGGAATTGTGCAAACCATTCCATGATTCCCTTTGTTAGGAAAATACAGCCTTCCTCAGATCACTGGAATTGTGCAAACCATTCCATGATTCCCTTTGTTAGGAAAATACAGCCTTCCTCAGATCACTGGAATTGTGCAAACCATTCCATGATTCCCTTTGTTAGGAAAATACAGCCTTCCTCAGATCACTGGAATTGTGCAAACCATTCCATGATTCCCTTTGTTAGGAAAATACAGCCTTCCTCAGATCACTGGAATTGTACAAACCTTCTCCTCAATTTCTTCATCTCTTTCTGGAGAGTTTGGAATTCATTGTTTCCAAAGGATTTCAGATCCAGGGAAACCCAGAGCCCCAAAATGGGGTTTGGGAATCACAGAATTCCAGCTGGATTTAACCATTTGTGGCACTGGTGGGGCCATGCTGGTAACCAGTGGCTGCTTGGGGCCATCCCAGTTCCAGAAGGATGATCCCAGTGGATCTTGGGATTATTTTGGGAATGTGATGAAGGATGGAGTGCCAGGACACAGGGAATGGCTTCCCACTTCCAGAGGGTGGGGTTAGATGGGATATTGGGAAGAAATCCTTCCCTGTGAGGGTGGTGAAGGGCTGGAATGGAATTCCCAGAGAAGCTGCCTCATCCCTGGAAAAGTCCAAGGCCAAGTTGGATGGGAATCTGAGCAACCTGGGATAGTGGAAGCTGTCCCTGCCCATGGCAGGGGTTTGGAATGAGATGATCTTTAAGATCCTTTCCTACCCAAACCATTCCATGATTTCCTGATCCCGACCCTGCAGGGATCCTGCCCCTTCCTGCTGCCTCTGGACATGGAGGAATCAGCCATAAAACCCCCCCCAGGCAGATTGGACTCTGCAATTCCTTTCCAGAAACTCGGGAATCACCTGCTTGATTGGATTTTGGAGCACATCCGTCCCCTCCCCAGTTCCTTTTGGGATGGGGGCCTGCAAAGGACAGGGCAGGAGGTGAACAAACCCTGGTGGAGCCGATGGAATTTGGGAAAACCAGGACATACAATGCTGGCAAAGCAATCCCTGCTCCAGAGCAATTCCAGCCCCAGCCACTCTCCTTGTGGGGCCGGGCAGGGCGTGCCTGACAGACATTCCAGGGCCTGGACGTGGTTGGAAAGCAGCTTTGTGGAAAAGCATCCTAAACTTGATATCCTTGTTTATCTCTTCCCAGGCCCTGCCTGGCCCCTGGGGATAAACAGGTGCCAGTGCTTGCGATTCCCGGATATAATTCCAGAAGGAGGTTGTGTTTACTCTGGGGAGTTATTCCTGCCTCCCTCCAGGGCTGGAGCATCCCTGTGGCAGATGGGTTGGGAGTGGACACAGCCTCAGGACCTCTGGAGTTGCTCCAGCCCGGCCTTGGACATTTCCAGGGATCCAGGGGCAGCCACAGCTTCTCTGGGAATTCTGTGCCAGGGCCTCAGCACCCTCCCTGGGAAGGATTTATTCCCAATATCCCATCTTTCCTTGTCCTCTGACAGTGGAAAGCCATTCCCTTTGTCCTGGCATTCTATCCTTTATCCACAGTCTCTTTCCAGCTCTCCTGGAGCCCCTTCAGGCACTGGAAGAGGCTCCAAGGTCTCCCTGGATCCTTCCCTTTTCTCCCAGCCTGTCTCCAGCCCCTGCAGCAACACCTTGGCTTTGTTTGCTTCCCTCACTTTCTGGACACATCCAAGATATTCCAGCCCCTTGGACTCACCAATAACTTAAACCCCAGGATCCTGTCCCTGGATTTTTTTTCCTTTATTTCCCTTTTTTCCCCCCCTCTCTCCCTGCCCTGATCCTTCTCCCTGCTCCAGGCCCAGCTCTCTCGTGCCTTGGCTTAGGGAATTCCTTAGGGAATCCTCAGCTCCTCTTCTGGGTGCTCCCAGCATTGCTGTCATTCCCTGAGGGAACACCGTGCCCTGCTCCAGGGCTGTTTAGTGTCTGGACTTAGAGACATTCCTGAATGGAACTGTCCTTAATTCCCACACGGATGCTGTGGGAGCAGCATCAAGCTCAGCAATAAAACGTGGTGAAGAATTCCAGAGTGAAATCGAGATGGGAAACCTCTGCTGCTGCCAGGCTGGAAATCTCCAGCCTGGGGTTTCCCTGTGCTTTTTAATGGAAGCAGGAGCTTGTTTTGTGTTTGTCTCGTGTCGTGGGCCCTGAAGTGAAGCTGGGATCACTTCTGGAATTCTGGGATTGGTTCTGTCCCCTCATAATAAGAAAGATATTGAGGGTTTGGAGCATATCCAGGGAAGGGAGCTGGGGAAGGGTCTGGAGCTCCAGGAGCTGCTGAGGGAATTGGGAAAGGGGCTCAGCCTGGAGAAAAGGAGGCTCAGGGGACATTTTCACTCTCCATAACTCCCTGAGGGTGGAATCAGGTGGGGGATCAGGCTCTGCTTCCAGGGAATAAGGGACAGGATCAGAGGAAACGTCCTCGAGTTGTGCCAGGGGAGCTTTGGTTTGGATACTGGGGAAAGGTTTTTCATGGAAAGAGTTGTAAAGCACTGGAATGGGCTGCCTGGGGGAGTCACATTCCTGGAAGTGTCCAAAAAAATGTGTGGGTTTGGTATTTGAGGACAGGGATTGGTGGTGGCTGGGCTGAGGTTTGGACTCGATGGTCTTGGAGCTCTTTTCCAGCTGTCAGTTCCATGATTCCAGACTTTGCTCTGTGTTATTCCCTTTGCTCTCACTCTCTTCCCTGACCCCAGCAGTGGTTGGGAATCTGGACATGGAATTTGATTTCTTTTTTGGAGTATCCCAGAATGACAGCACGGTGTGAATTGGGAGGGACCTTCAGGATGATCCAATCCCACTCCTGTGCCACGGGCAGGGACACATTCCCCTATCCCACATTTCTCCAAGCCCTGTCCAGTCTTGGACACTTCCAGGGATGGAGCAGCCACAGCTTCTCTGGGAATCCCATTCCAGCTGCTCACCACCCTCCCAGGAAATAATTCCTTCCCAATATCCCAATATATCCTATCCCAATATTCCTTCCCATTCCCTGTGTCCTGTCCCTCCACTCCATATCCAAAGTCCCTCTCCAGCTTTCTTGGAGCCCCTTTAGGCACTGGAAGGAGCAATTCAGATTTATCCCTGTTATTTTTTTTTATTTCACTCCTTAACACATTCCCAGATTTTTCTGGATTTCTGGTAACACGTGAGAAACATCAATTCCAATTTTTTTTTTTTTGCTGTGTTATTCCATCCCCACAATTCCCAGCCAGTTTTCCCTTTCAACTGAAAGGACATTTCCCTTTTTATTTCATTTCCATTAATGGATTCTCACCATGGATCCACTTCCCGTTGCGTGTCAGTCGCTCCCTGTTC
>VZTB01009276.1:0-29608 GCA_013397245.1 Thryothorus ludovicianus
GGAGCACCCTGGGATACTGGAAGTTGTCCTTGCCCAGGTGCCACAGTGTGGAGAGTGGCAGTGCTGAATGAGAAACCCATTTTTGGTGTGAAATTCAAGAGTTTGTGCAGCCACAAACCAATAAATTTACTGCAGAGCAGGGAATCCTGCAGCTCTCCTTCTCCAGCAGTTCTGCAGTAATTTTTATTATAAAACAATTATGATTGTTGTGACCTTCTGCCCCCTCCTTCTCCCTCTAATGAGTTTTCCTGGATTAGCAAAGCCTCATTAACTCGAGCGAGACTTTGGGAAATATGTAAATAAAAATTGGTTGTTTTGAAAACAGCATTTTATTGATCTGAGCAACAACGTTTTTCCTTAGGTTCGTGCTGGAGCCCCTCCTGCCAAAAAAGATGCATTCTAGGTCGCAAGATAAATTGGACAAGGATGACCTAGATAAAGATAAAAAGGAAAAGAAGAAGGAGAAGAGGAACAGCAAGCATCAAGAGATATTTGATAAAGAATTTAAATCTACTGATATTTCTCTGCAGCAGGCTGAAGCAGTGATCCTTTCAGAAACGGTAACTTTATTAGCAAGGAAAGCTTTATCTAATTCTGAGCCCTGTTCTCTCTCTTTTGAAATCAAAATGTTGATTTTTACCCTTTAGTTCCTTTGCAGACCAGAAATCACTCTGAGGGGATATACCACAGTGGTAATATACATGCTAATGAATCAAAAAATACAGATTTGATTTACAGTGAGGAAAAGATCCTCTGAAAATCTTCACCCAAAGCTCTGTGTGACTGTTTGATAAAGGAGCAGAAGGCATGGCACAGCTGCAATAAATGCTGCCATCCCAGCAGCCTTTGGAATTGCTGGTTCCCATTGGATTGGGTGGATTTGCCCATATTTCCCCATATTTCAGCTGCAGGGCAGTGTTTGGTGGATATTCCAAGGTCATTCCTTCCGTGTCCCTGAAGGGCTGTTTGGAGCAGAAAATCCTGAGCAGTTCCTGTGTGTAAGGATATTAAAACCAGGGCATATCTCCCTCAAACCCTCTCTTCTAGGCGTGGATTTAATTCACTGGAACTGTCCTCAAGGCTTAGGTAACCCGAGAAGTTGGAGCTGGGAAATTGAAAGCAGGGATGTCTAAAGCTGGAGCAGGGAGAGCGTGAACTGACTGTGACCTCCAAATCTCTGCCTGGACACCTGTTTGGAGGCCAGGAGTTGAAAATTGCCTCTCAGAAATAAATGGAATGTTCTTTTCAAGATCTTCACCAGTACCTGTAGAGCCAGCTTTGCACTCAGCAGAGTCTGCTGGTGCTGTGTCATTGACGTTGGATTTTGAAACGATTTCTCTCTCACCTGTGATAACTGGATCCTTTAATTCTTTCTGTTTGGTATTTATAGGAAGATATTATTTACATGTTCAGCCACACTTCCTCTGTTTTCTGGATTTTGCCCTCCTTTCCCACCCAGAGATGAGCTAATCTCTCACATGAATCTCGGGACATCCTGAAAAAATCAGAGTTCCTGTGTTTGATGTGCCCAGTCAGAAACTCCAGTAAAATCCCATCTGAGGGTCTCAGGCTTTTCACCTTGGAAACCAATGAGTTTTTTCATTGACTTCTGTAAATTTTGCCTGAGCCTTGGTTTGATTAAATGGAGATTCCTGCTGCCAGAGCCAGCCAGGTGAGAATTGTTTTGCACAAATCTCCACCTCTCATGGTTCTCTGCCATGAATTTCCCTTGGCAGCAGCTGTGACTGATTGAGGGCTGGGATCACCATGGCAGGACTTCCTCTGGCATTTCCCAGATCCCAAATGGAGCAGCAGAGCTCGTGGGATGTCCCAGAAGAAGCAAATTGTATTTCAGGGCAGCTGAGCCAGGTGGAGCATCCAAGGATGCCGGGGACCCAGCTGAAGTCACGGCAAGGTCACTGTCAGCTGTCAGAGGTCTGGGACACTGGAAAAGCTTGTTTATGACTGGGAAAATGCAAATTCAGCTGGAAAGAAGGGCAAGATAGATAACCCCTCAGGGCACATTCCCATTTGGCATCTGAAGTGCAAAAATCAGCAAAGCCCAACATGGTTTGACTCAAGTTTTTCCAACCTTTCCAGTCAGGAGCTTTCAGTGGCTGACTGGTGTGAGCAATATTCCCCTGGTTATGGAGAGGGAGGGAAATTAAATGTCAGAACTGGTTACTTACAGTTACTTTGAGCTTCTTCAAGTCCACAGATCAATAATATGAAAAGGAGTTTTGCTGTTGAGAGAAAAACTCTCCCTTTTCAGCCTCTGCAGCAGCTTTGATGAGCTCCAGGACGAGCGAGTCAATTTGGAAGGTTTGTGAGTGGGGTTCATTTTTAGGTGAAGCAGAAGAAACTCTTTTGAGATCAGTTTACACGAGTGCTCGCCCAATTCCCACTGCTGTCTTCTGGAATTCTGAACAGATAATATCGAGGATGAGTTTAAAGATAAAATTTGTCTTAAAATCTTTGCATGCTGGAGGCATCCCCTGTTAATGATATGAAGGGAAATTTGGTAGGAATTCAGCTTTTCCAGTGTTCAACATTCGTGTGCAAGTTCCCTTTTTGGGCTGAAATTACTCCCAAAGCACTTTTACCACTGTGCTGTGTGAAGAAAAAAAAAAGACATTTTGCTTTTTCCTGCATTAAGAACTTGGAAGAAGAAAGTTTGCTGGATAAAAAATGGAGGGAAAAAAATAAGGATTGGTTTTTGTTAAAACAAAAAATAATTGGAGTATAGATTTGACTAGAAATGGAAATGAAACTTCAAAAAGTTTTTAAAGTGACATTTTAGTAATTAATACTTTTAGTTACTAAATTTTTTATTGCAGGTACTCGATTCATTCTGCTGAGAATTTTACAGCTCATTGTGCTGTCACTCATTCAATTAAAACATTTCAGTTATTTGGTGGATTTTTTTAACAGATCCTTAGTTCTGACTTCTGAAATACTTGGGGGTTTTACAGCAGAAGATGAATTTCCAGAGAAATGCCAGTGGCCATCCCCATCTCAGCAGAGCTCCTGCTGCTCTTCCCAGCAATGATGTTGTCTAAAGAAATGAGCATTTCCAGTCTTCTATGGGATCTTCTTTTTTCCAATCAGATAAATCACCATGGAAGAACATGGGGAAATTCTGAAACTGCAGAATCATTTCATGGGCCTTTCAGATTTGCATGGCAGAGGAGCATCCAGAGGCTGTTTCACTGCATGGTTGAAATACTCTCCCCCAAATTTCGCTGCACTCACCATGGATTTATTGACTGATCAAACCCCAGGCCTTAATTACATCAAACAGCAGAGATAAATTAAACACTCGAGTACGTGAAGATGATCAGGAATATCTTCACCATTTCCTGGAGATTTATTATCTTCTCTGAAGTACCCCACAAATTCAACACAGACTGTCCTTGTTAGTGCTCTGCTGCCAGGAGCACACCCAGCTCTGAGGCCGGGCACTCACCAGAGCACTGCTGCTGGAAATCAGAGGAGCAGGCTGGGCTTTATTGATCTGCTGGTGTCGAACATCACTGCCCATTGATCTGCCCTTCGTTAGGCCAGGAGCAATTAGCACTGCCTTCCGTGTGGATTGGGGGCCTCCCAAGAGCTCGTGCTCCTCGGCGGGGCCGTGATCTGTGTGCAGCTTTCAGAGGAGGCCCAAGTTTGTCAATCACGGGAGAAGTTCTCATTTATTTCAGTAATTAGAGTGGGTTAACTCGGGGACCTGCCTGCAGTTGGTTTTCTCTGGATTCTGGTGTGTTTCCCTCACCAATTAACGTGTTTTCCTTAGTTGCTTTTTTATAGTTATCTGAAAAGTGATTGCTTTGCTTACTCATTCTGCTGAAAATGCTCTTTAAAGGATGTGGGAAGCAAAAACCTTTGGAGTCTCTAGGATTTGATTTTTAGCATCGAAAAAATTTCTTGGAGGTCACCCTGAGGTCCTGATGAGCTTTCCAAAAAAAAAGGAGAAAAGGTCCTTACTTTTTGGTCATTCATTTGTTGTAGAAGGGTCTCACAGGCACAACCTTTGATGCAAAGCCTTTTAGGGTTTGTTTTCTGAAAAGAAAATTTCAGATTTCTCCTTTCCAACGTACTTCATAAAAACCCAAACGCTGGGAAATGACAAAATCCTTTGAAAAAGCCTGGATTGCTCCTGGCACTTTCTGTTTTGTCCTAGTGCAGCACCTTGGAGTAATTCCTCTTTTAACTTTGGCTGCTGCTCCATTTTCTGGGATCTGTTTGAAATAAAAAACTTCATTTTTTTCACTGCGATTCCTGTTACTACAGGGATGGTGAATGGGGAAATCAGTAGAGCTCAGAATTAAACTCAGTAAAAAGAATTGCCTTAACTAAAGCATGAGTTGCCCATCAGATTACAAATATCTTTTGAGTGTTCCTGATGGAAAATTTGAATGGAATATGAAGCAGCCAGAGGGAAAAAAAAATAATAAAAGAGAGATTTCAGTGAATTAAATACAAGCACAGTCAGGAGCCACCAAGAATGTGTTTCTGGACAGATGATGTCTTCATCAGAAGAGAGCTGAACCTGCAAATGGTTAAAGCGATAAATATTAACAGGAAAATAGATCTGTGTGTGAAAAAATGAAGATTTTGAGTGCTGTGTAATGTGGTGCGAGACCCTGGAGTTCCTCAGGTGTTACTAAACAGGTGCTTGGGGAATCAGCTGAGCACACCAGCCCGGGCTGTGAGGAGCTGTGAGGAGCTGGGACTCCCTGGAGCAGGGACCAGCCTGGAGCTGGCCAGCAGCGACACTGCCCGCTCTGCCCTCTCCCTGCTGAGCAAACCGTGGCAATTCCAGCTCTGACCCTCCTTCCTCTGCTCTCCTTGCCCCTTTTCCTGCTTTTGTGCCCCAGATCAGCCCGCTGAGGCCGCAGAGACCCAAGAGCCAGGTGCTGAGCGTGATGTCCAGCGAGCGGCGATTCTCGGTGTCACCGCCCAGCTCCCAGCTGAGCCCGCCCCCCGTCACCCCTCGGACCAAGCTGGCCTTCAGCATCCAGCCCAGTAAGTGCTCCCTGGGAAATCTCCTCCTTCCTGTAGAATAGTGTATGATGTTGGGGTGAAAATAGGACGGCGGACGGAGACGAGAGATCTCTATAAGCTGAATCCTAAAACTTAAGTTTTATTACAAAAGGTAGGGGGTAAGCTTGGACCCAGCTTAGAGCTGCTTGCAGCAGCTCAGAGCTGGCCCAGGTGGGGAAGGAGGAAAGGCTGAGGGACAAAAGGCCCAGGTGAGGGAGGACAAAGGGCAGTAGATGGGAGCAGATAAGATCAGGAGCAAGAGAGGTAAGAGAGTAAAAAGCAAGAGAGGGGAAGAGAGAGGAGAAGAGGTAAGAGAGGAGAGAAGTAAGAGAAGAGAGAGCAAGAGGTAAGAGAAGAGAGTTAAGAGAGCTAAGTTCTGGTTACAATGCAATAAATCTTTTTCTATGTTGAATATTCTAAATTCCACTAACCAATCTCCTGTAACATACAAATTCTACAGTATTTGCATACAGCCAATAAGAATCCTTACATTACCATACCCATCACCAACCAGAGGGTCTTGCATATCAAACAAGGGGATTACTCATCCCGGACAGACCAGCTTTTCAAGCATTCATCAACTAGGGTTTTGGTATGTCACTTCATTTCAATCTCACTGTTTCTATCTTCTTAAAATCTTCCGTGAAGCAATCACATTCACAGGGCTTTCCTGTTCCATCCTTCCCTACACTTCCCAGCCTGGAAATGGATTTCCTGAGCTTTGTTCACGCCCTGGTTTGAGTTTCTCCATCGCTGGGGTGTTTCTCGCGCCAGGCGTCGCCTCTTGCCTTCGCCGGCAAAAATTAATGCAGGGTTTGACAAAAGCAGGCAAGATCAGTGCACTGAGGCAGTTTCTTTTCAAGTAATCATTAGCAATTAATTGGGTGTAGAGTAACAGTCAAAAAATCATGTTGTGCTTGATCCCATATTGAGTGTTTGGGAGCATAAAGGCTTCAAAAGCAATATTGTTTTGTAATTGTACATTCAAAAAACTTCTCTTTGATATTTTGTGAGTACAAGCCAGAAGGGAAAAGAAAGGTCAGGATTTTTGAAGTAGTTTTTGTTTGACGTTGACATCTATCACTCAGCTTTTCTGTAAAATAACATCTGTTTGCTTCAGTCTGCAGCAAACCCTATTGCAGAGCTGGGTCTAATCCAACACCTATTTCTTTCCCAGTGCTCTTTCCCAAAACCTGTTATTCAGAGTTTGCAGCTGCCAGCGTGTGACAAAAAAGCAAAAAAAAAATCTTTTTGATACATGTATCCAAATCCTACTCCAGTAGTAAAGGTAGTTCAGTGTTAGTAAGGAGGAGAAGAAATAATCTTCAGAAAATAATCTTACTCCATCAAGGTCACTGCTCTATTTACTGATTTTGGTACTTTAAAACTTTTTCTCTTAAATAGTCGGACACCGAAAGCAAATATTTTGATTACAATGGGCTCATAACTCCCACCTTGCTTTACAATTTTATAGCCAAAAACTACCAGTATGCTAAAAATGGAATTACAGAGAACTAGAGGATATACACTCCTGCAAAAGTTATTTTAATTGGATTTTTCCTTCATATGTCCATTTTATTAACACTTAATTTGATTTCTCCTTTTTAAAAAAATATCTGAAGTTACCAGATGTTTCTGAGGCTATTTTTGTGCTGAAGATTGGTGGGTGTTACATAAAATAGGATCAGCTTATTGCAGCGGTCCAGAATCATTTCAGGAATTACAGGGATGAAATTTTGCAGGAATTCCAAGGATGTAGAAGTTCCTCCAGAGGCCAGGTTGGCTGAAAGCAGGGAATGGGTTGCTAAGCAATGCTGGCTGCCTGTGAGCTGGCACTCGAGGAGAAGGGGAGTGTAATCTCCCTAAATTGGGGTAAGGTGGAAAAAGGATCCCTTAAACCTTAAAGGATCCTTTGCCAGCTCCAAGATCTTCCCAGTGGCACAGCAAGGAATAAATACTCAGAGCATGCTCACGTGATGGACCACCTTGAATAATGAATTTCTGGGAGCACACCAGAAATTTGGGGTAATTATTTGTACAGTGACCGTCTCAGGAGGGTTTAGTTGAGCTGAGGAGATGAACAGATCTGCAGCAAAGAGATTTTCTTGGGACAACGCTGAGAATTCCTGAACTTTTGTTCAGTACCTGTTTCCCTGGATTTCACTGAACCCTGGGAAAGCTCAGAAATTTGGGCAAATTATTGTTTTTCAGGACAGAATCTTGTTGTTCCCTGGCAGAGAAATGCAAACTCGTTGCTCGTGGATTTTAGGAGCTCTTTAGGAGATCTTTAGGATGTGGAAATGCTCTGCCCACATCTGCAGGGATTTGTTGCTGCCTTCATCAGGATGAGGGTGGGAAGGTGCCACGGACAGGCTGCAGGAAATTCCAGCTGGAGAGGGAGCTCAGGGATGTAGGGAAAGGGGGAGAAGCAGAGCAGGACACAGCTGGGTTCCATCCAGGATTTTCAAGCAGAGTTGCCTCCACACCTCGTTCCCTCTCCAGCTCTGCTGAAAACATTCCTCAGATATTTCCTGAAAATCTGCCTTTCCAAGGATTTGTTAAAAGAAACAAAAGTTTGGGGTTATTTCTAACAAAATGGGTCTCACCATCCTTTTGGGAGCACCTTGGCTTAGGTGAAGTCAGAAGTTTTATCATGGAAGAAGTTAAATCTCCTTAGTTGAAAAAATATCATCTGTAATGCAAAGCTGAAGTGTTCAGGGGGATTAAATTCACTTTATTTTGGGGAAGTTGTGTGTTATTCCACTCGGTTCCTCAAGGAATGTCTACAAAGAGGCCTAAACTCATGGCTTGTTTCTAATAAATGTGGAAAGGTTTCTCTTTCCAAAGCAGGATTTGAGGTTTTGCTAAAGCTCTGACTAAACACAAAAAAGAAAATTCCATTTCCCAAACATTTCCCTGTGTTCTCCTAAACTGCATGGAAAAAACAACCAAAAAATCCAGATAGAAATACATTCAGCTGAGATTTAGGTGTTTAGTAGTGGGGGAGATGTGCAGGACCTGTGCCAAGGAGTTGTTTTGTGACATTAAAGCTCTCAAATTCCTGAGTTCTTTAGTCACAAATGCCCAGCGTGGTTTTCCAGCTGCAGGTTAATTCCGTGAGCTGAGCAGAAGGAAATTCTCACAGGGATCTGGGAAGGAAACTCTTTGGAATGTCTGGGGAATGGGGAAATCCTCTCTGCAGAAGGAGCAGTGGAAAAAGCACTGAGAAATTCAGGTCCTGGTGGACAAACAACATTTTTCAGACTAATGGAGAGGAAGCCACTGAAAATGTGGAGTCCCAGGATGGAAAATAACCTTTTTTTCAGTGTAGTCAAGGTTTCAGGTGGAAGCATGAGGAGAAAAATCACATTTTTCAGTGACAAATCAATAGAGCCACCTTGGAGTTAAATCGTGTTGTGAGGCCATTTTAGAGAACAGTAAAATCACATTTTTAATAAAATATTGATATGAGCTTTGCAATAAAAGCATCTGCAGAAACAAGTCCTCTCTTGTTTCACAAATCACCCCAGTAAAATAAAATAGGAATTATTTTTTTTTCTCCCTAAATAAAATTCCCTCATTTATAAAAAAATAATTTCAGTTTCTTATCTCATAGAGATCGCAGTGGATTTTATTAAAATGGCTGAATTGAGAGGAGTGTATTAAAATGAATTACCCTGAAATACACTGTGGGGGGATTTCTCCCCAAAAACCTATGTATCACTCAGGCCTAATAAACTTTATTGTCCCTCAGGCTATTTGCCTCTCCAGCACATACCTGGGAGGATTTATCTGCTAAGAAAAAGGGAATTTTCTACCCAGCAAACAGGAATAATAAATGTTTGGTACTTTCTCGTGCATGATTTTATTTACTCAACAACTAATGGCTGCTCATTTGTTATAGTTACCTGGAGCCTGAAAGTTTTGGAGAGAGATGTACTTAATTCCAGCCTTTCATTTCTGCATTTTATTAACAGGCAGCTTTTATTTTACTGGGAGAAAGTCAGTAAAACTTAGCCAGATTATATTTTCTTCGTGCACTTTGCAGAACTTTTATTGTGTTTTAACGTGCAAGGCGAGCTTGGAGGTGGGGAAATTATATTTTCTAAGCTATGAATATTTTGGTGGGAAATACAAAGCAAAGATTATATTTTATTAAAAACAGGGGGTTGTTCAGGTGTTTTCAGGGCATTTTAAAGTGAGTCCAAGGCCAGGTTGGAGCAGCTCTGGGGTTGGGGAGTCCCTGCCCTTGGGCTGGGTTAGGGTTAGGGTTAGGGTTAGGGTTAGGGTTAGGGTTAGGGTTAGGGTTAGGGTTAGGGTTAGGGCTCAGCTGGTGGCAGAGCTAACCCTGGGCTGGTTTTTGCAGGTGTGGAGCTGAATGGGATGTCCAGCTCTGACATCCCCGACGTTCCCCCTCCTCTGCCCCTCAAGGGAAGCACGGCCGACTACGGGAACCTCGCGGAGAGCCAGGACCTGGTGAGCCCCACCACGTCCCCCCCTGCCCACCAGCGGGTGAGTCCCCCTGGGAACGGTCCCTTCTGCAGCCCTTTGTTCCCTGAGCCATCCCAGGGCAGCTGGGATCCTGCTCCTTTGTTCCCTGAGCCATCCCAGGGGAGCTGGGATCCCAGGGGAGCTGGGATCCTGCTCCTTTGTTCCCTGAGCCATCCCAGGGGAGCTGGGATCCCAGGGGAGCTGGGATCCTGCTCCTTTGTTCCCTGAGCCATCCCAGGGGAGCTGGGATCCCAGGGGAGCTGGGATCCTGCTCCTTTGTTCCCTGAGCCATCCCAGGGGAGCTGGGATCCCAGGGGAGCTGGGATCCTGCTCCTTTGTTCCCTGAGCCATCCCAGGGGAGCTGGGATCCCAGGGGAGCTGGGATCCTGCTCCTTTGTTCCCTGAGCCATCCCAGGGGAGCTGGGATCCCAGGGGAGCTGGGATCCTGCTCCTTTGTTCCCTGAGCCATCCCAGGGGAGCTGGGATCCCAGGGGAGCTGGGATCCTGCTCCTTTGTTCCCTGAGCCATCCCAGGGGAGCTGGGATCCCAGGGGAGCTGGGATCCTGCTCCTTTGTTCCCTGAGCCATCCCAGGGGAGCTGGGATCCCAGGGGAGCTGGGATCCTGCTCCTTTGTTCCCTGAGCCATCCCAGGGGAGCTGGGATCCCAGGGGAGCTGGGATCCTGCTCCTTTGTTCCCTGAGCCATCCCAGGGGAGCTGGGATCCCAGGGGAGCTGGGATCCTGCTCCTTTGTTCCCTGAGCCATCCCAGGGGAGCTGGGATCCCAGGGGAGCTGGGATCCTGCTCCTTTGTTCCCTGAGCCATCCCAGGGGAGCTGGGATCCCAGGGGAGCTGGGATCCTGCTCCTTTGTTCCCTGAGCCATCCCAGGGCAGCTGGGATCCTGCTCCTTTGTTCCCTGAGCCATCCCAGGGCAGCTGGGATCCTGCTCTGCACCCTCCAGCTGATCCCGAGGGCTGATCACCTGGAGGGGAGCTGGGCTCATGCTGGGGAACCCCGAGCCAGGTGTGGGCAGCTTTGTTGGGCAGGGAGCTTGAACCAACAGGAGCAGCAAATTGATTGAAAAACCTTTCAGGAAAGGAAATAAAACACGAACCAGCTCCGCTCTGCCAGCGCTCACTCACCACTCATTTATTTCCTTGAAGCAAACTCGTGTCTGCTTTGAGGCAAGGAGCTCAGAAACTCTTCATCACCAGCAGGGTTTGCAGGAAAATTCACTTTTTCAACTTTGTTTCCTGTAGCTGGAAGCTTTTAAAAATAATTTGGTCCTTTTCTTTAAAGCAGCACTTTTGAGAAATGCCTTTTATTTTCTTTATTACATTTGAAGGGCTGTGGAGGGTTGGTCCTGGCTGGTGCCCACCAAAGATGCTCCATCAGTCCCCTCCTCTGCTGGGCAGGGAGAGAAAATACAAAGAAAAGAAAATAAATGAAGGTCTCAGGGGTTGAGATGAGGACAGGGAGAGATCCCTCAGCCCTTGCCATCAAAACAAGCTTGACTTTGGGAAATTAATTTAATTTATTACCAATCAAATCAGAGTAGGGCTGTGACACCCCACAAGGTCACAACTTTTCTTGACTTTGAAATGTTGAATTTTGAGCTGTTTTGTGGAAAACTTCCCAGCAGAATTGATCCCTTTTTGTTTGCAGAGGTGTTGTCCAGGTTTCCTCTGAAGTTCACCATTCCAGTGAAATTCTGCTGATGAATTTGCTTTCCAGCTTTTCTAATCTCCACCGAGGAAGGAGGAGTCAGGCAGGGGTTTGGTTTGGGAATATTGTGTTTAACACAGGTTGTCCCAGCTTCTCCATGGTTGGAATTGTGGCTTTGTTGCTGCAGGAATTTACTTTATTCAAATGTTTCACCATTTCAGGCTGAATGGTAAAAAAAGAAAAAGAACAGGTATAGAAGTAACTCCAGGAGTGAGAACAGAGGTGTTGAAAACACCACGTTTTACTCCTTGTTTGCATATACTGAAAAATTCTCTATTCCCATCTTCTCTTCCATAGCCATTCCCCATGGCTGGATCATTTCAGTCAATATTTTCATTTTTCCTCTCATTTCCATCAAACTTTACTGCATTTCTAACCTTATAACCCATTTCCCCAGCTTCTGTCTCAGGGGCCAGCTCTCATTTGTCCTGAATACAGACCTCTAAGTGGAAAATTACAGAATGTACAGCAGGGCTGCCAGGAGCTTTGTCTGAGGAATCCATCTTCAGGAGGAAAGCTGAGAAATTCACATTAGCTTTCACATTTCTTCAACTCCTGCCTGCATAAACTCCAGAGTAGTAAATTCATTTTGTGTGATGTACTCTAAGGCTTAGGCTGTGGTAGTAGCTCAGGATTGCTAAGATGAGTTCAGTTTTTAGCTAAAAAGTATTAAACAATGCTAAGAAATAAAATCCTGGCAGCCAGGGGTTTTTCCTGATCGATGAGGTTTTTGGAAGGGGTTTCCTCTCTGGGGATAGATGTTTTTAGTTACTCCCAAATGCCATGGGGGTGTGGTTTTGGGAGCCCAGAGCTGGAGATAACTCAGCCTGGTTTGCTCTGTGACCTTGTGCAGCTCCTGTACCTGCCACCAGCACTTTCCACATCATTAAATGGCAGTTCATAAAAACAGCACCAACATGCTCCCGTGGTTTTTTGCTAAGTTAGTCAGCTCTTAATATTTTTGCTCTTTCCAGTTTTGATTGCTCAGGCTCCTCTCATTTTTTTTTACCACATTTTGTCTCTGTAGGAGCAGACTCCATTTTTTAACATCAGATGTTGAAGGGTATCAGGATTTAATAGCTGAGAAATGCAATCAGATGCAGGCTACATCTTCTTATCTAACTGCCCCAAGTTTTCCTCACACGAGGAGATATTTCCAGTATATTTTTCTAAAGAAATCTAGACCATGGAATGTGGTTTGAGATCCTGGCAGAAGGAGCTGAAGCAGATCTGTCCCAGAGCCACCTGTGCAGGGCCAGGAGTGGCACTGGAGGATCCTCGTGGGTCCCCTCCACCTCAGCACACTCTGTGATTCTGTATTAGGTTCAGAATTGATTTTGAAGAAGGTTTCTAATCTTATAACAATCACTCTGTGCCTTTATTTCATCAGGCTGGTAGGAAGGAAGCTTTTAAAGAACATCAAGAAAATGAGTAGTGCTGGACATGAAAGATCAGATGGGTAAATTCTCTTTGCTGCTGTGATTAAATCCCACTCCACAGTTTTAATGACTTATGTTTCATGGGTCAAATAGCTCCATAATTCATAACTGGATAATTCTCTGCCTGGTAAACTGATCATCTTTTAAATTACACTGCTGTTGTATCAGTGAAGAAAAATCAGTAAAACCTATTAGAGATAAGATTATCTGAGTAGCTTTTAAACTGGAAATATCTCCTCGTGTGAGGAATGATTGTGTTTTTCACTCTGGTTGTCTTGCAGTGGTTATGAAAGGCAGGAAAAGTGCTGTAGTGAACTCAAAAGCAGGCAGCAGAGAGGGATCAGATGCCCCCAGTCAAACTGCAGGCAGTAATATCATTTATGAGACAGCAATCTCAGAGATTCAGGGTCCAGTGTTACCTTGGTCTACCTGAAGTCTTGAATCCAGGTGTTCACCTCATTATCCTTTCCTGATTATCCCTTACTCCCTGTTAACTCAGAGACCCTTGTAGATATTTTCTTGCTCCCTGTGATTTGTTCTGCTAAAACTGTCCTTAATAATATATGGGAACATTAAAAAAAAAAAAAAAAGAAATCTACGACTCCTGCAAGGATTATTATTACATCAAGGGATTCCTTTAGGCACTTATCATTCTTTATGGGTTCATCCTCACCCTTGCATACAAATCAACCTCCTGCTTAGTATTCAGAGCAGGGAGGGAGCTCAAAGAAAATAGACAAAGGAGCACTTGGGTTGCTAATATTGGCTATAACCCTTCCTAAGCATGGGATAATGGCTGGGACGGGAACATCTCCATCAATCCAGCCCAGGTGGAACGTGGGGATGAAGCCTGAGAGGAGCAGAACAGTTGTGGGCTGATTCTCTGTTGTGTGGGGATTATTCTGGTTGCTTCTTGGGATATAAGGGGATGATTTATTCAGATCGAACACACAGAAGGCACAACCCAGGGGGATTTTTCATGTGTTGCAATGCAGGTGCTGCAGTGCTGGAGATTCTCTCTTGTATCAGCTGCAGTGAGCAAAAACTGACCTTAAAGGCTTCAGCAAATGCATTGTCCTCGTGTGGACAGGGACAAAGGGGCTGGAAATGCAGCTGGAACTGTGGAGGAGCAGGGAATTAGGGATCACAGCTTGAGGGGTTGGACAGCAGCCTACAGCTCCTGTCTGATCTCTGCTGTCTGGGAGCAGGGACAGCACCCAGGGAACAGCTGGAGCTGTGTCAAGGCAGGGTTAGGTTGGATTTTGGGAAAGGTTCTTCCCCAGAGGGTGCTGGCACTGCCCAGGCTGCCCAGGGAATGGGCACAGCCTGAGGCTGCCAGAGCTCCAGGAGGGTTTGGATAAAGTGTCCAGAAGACAAAAAAAATCAAAATATGGGGTTTATTTGCCATCTCATGATTATTTTTGCTGGAGATGGGAACCTTGCAAGCCCTTCCTCCTGTGCCAGTCCCTCACTCTTTGGTGGGTTAAGATGTTGCCGAGCAAAGAGTTTCTGATAAATTCATTTACTTTTTGATAAGTCTCCAAGTCAAGGGGCTGCCACTGTTTTTTCCAGGGTTTGGAGTGAAATCTGTGTCCTGCTGTCTGCCCCAACGTGTGATGTGTCCCTTGATTCAGTTTAGGGAGTGCCCTGTGCCACTCTCCCCATGGGATCAGGCCGTGGTTTGGGCCATGCTGATGTGCTGGTTTATCTCTCTAGCAGGACCTGGCCCTGCAGTGAGGAGAGCAGGGTCACTCTGGGCTCTGAAGCTGAATTTGGGTGTTGTGCTCATCACTGCTGAGGTCTCTTCGTGCACAGACTGGAACAGGGAAGCAGCTTTGGGAAATGGAGTTATCAGCAGTGTGGGCAGAAATCCTGGTGGTGTCCACGTGGAGAAATGTGGTTCCACAGAGGCAGGGTGGCTTTAGCTGTGCTCCAGCAGAGCTGTCACTCTCCAGGAGCCAGCTCCTCCCTTCACAAGGGGTGCAGACCCCTGCCAGGTCCAGCTCTGCCCTCAAGCACTGCCAGGGGCCTGCCAGAAATCCTGGGGAAAATCACAGAATCATCAAAGTTTGGGTTGGAAGGGACCTGAAAGTGTCCAGTGTCACCCCTGCCATGGCAGGGACACCTCCCACTGTCCCAGGCTGCTCCAGCCCCAATGTCCAGCCTGGCCGGGACACTGCAAGGGATCCAGGGGCAGCCACAGCTGCTCTGGGCACCCTGTGCCAGCCCTGCCCACCCTCACAGGGAACAATTCCTGCCCAAAATCCCATCTAATCTCACCCTCCTTCAGTTTAAAGTCATTCCCTGTGTCCTGTCCCTCCATCCCTTGTCCCCAGTCCCTCTGTAGCTCTCCTGGAGCCCCTTCAGGCCCAGGCTCTGAGCTATCCTTGGAGCTTCTCCTCTCCAGGTGAGCACCCCCAGTTCTCCCAGAGCAGAGGAGCCCCTTTGAGCTGCTCTGGAATTCTGACCTGGAGCAATTCCACGTTGCCAATTTTGAGGCATTTCTCCCGTTGCCCTGTGAGGGGCTGGGGGTGGGAGCACACCAGGACACCTCTGCAGAAGAACCCCTCAAATCCCTGATGCCAGTGCCTGCAGCCAGGGCAGGGGATGGCTGTGCCAGAGCCAGATGAGACTCTAATAGCTGATGGATGAACCAGGGGCTAAACAGTCATTTCCCATCAGTTACCTGCTGGATTTTCCACAGAACTCTGCTCCCTGGGTCAGACAGCCAATTAGCTTAAACTGTCTGTAATTTGGTTGCCATTAGTGGAGTTGGGCTGTTCTCCCTGCTGGCTCTTTCAGAATGGGAGAGTTTTCCTGCCAGAGCCTCACACTCCAGTGTTATTTTTCATTGCAGATATGAAATAACCACGTTGTTGTCAGGCACCTCAGCTCCGTGCTGAAGGAGCAGCTCAGTGTCTGGAAGCATTTTCACAGTGCTGGGTGGCTGAGGGTCTGTTCACAGCCCATTTCTGCTGCTTCTGACCTCATTAGATCCCTTAATCCTTCCAGTCAGAGTGCTCCTCGCTGGATCTCCAGAGCGTGTCCTATGGGTGACCATTGAATTTCAAAGGAAAAGAGTTCCCTGCACAGGGAGAAATCTCGTGCAGTGCCACAAGAACCATTCTGGAGAATCAACTTCTGTTTGATTTTTTGGTGGTTGTTTCTTTTAACAGTATTCTCTGAACGAAAAACAACTCGTCTCTCAATTTTACTCTTCAGAGTAGCAAAAAAAAAAAGAAAAAGCATTTTCTCATCTTGTATAATTGATTTTTACTACATCCCGAACACGCCTGGTGTAGTGCAGTTTATATCTCTCTGAAAGAGAAAGCAGACAAATGTTTTTAAACTTGATTCTTTTCTGTATCAGAGAAAGAAAAAAAAAAAACCAACAAACCAGCAAACAAATGGGAGCAATTTCATGTCTGAAGCAGAAGGAACAGATTGTTTCTGTGTTGCAGATGTGCCTTTTACATAAGGTTTCTGCTTCCCCTGAGGTACCCCTGAGTCAAGGGTTCTGCCCAAAATAGGTTGGGATGTGAAGCAGCAGCCTCTGTCAGTTTGTCAGGAAGGAAAGGGAAGAGTCAGGTTCACAATTAAGCACCGAGATAGAAACACCAACTCGGCAGAGGGAGTCTTAATTAAATACAAAATCAAGGCAAACTCTATTTTTATTGCAAAGTTTCTGAGGGGAAGCGCAGCAAAAATGAGCTTTATAAGCTTGGTGATGATTTTTGTGAGTGTGGTGTAAAAGGGAGGGAGGAAATGTGGTGGAATTTCTCCTGTCCTGGGATAAAAGGGAGGGGGGATCAGGCCTGGGAGTGATGGTTTGGAGTTGCCCCAGCTCCATAATGGAATGTTTTGTCTTGAAAAATTCCCAACAACGTCGCCCCGACCAGCATTACACATCCTACTTAATATATTCATTGGGAGCTTATTATATAAATGAACATGTGCTAAATTTATCCGACTTTCTAATGGAAATTGTAAATTCAATTATAATAATTATCTACCTATCTCTGCTATTTCTTTCTGCCTAATTTGCTTGCAGAATCTGAGCTCGGGTAGGTTTTGAGCTTGTTATTTATAGCATATATATTTAGCTTCTTCTCATTGTATTTGCATTGTCTCTGCTTTTCAGAACCAGGTTTTCAGGGCTGATTTGATTGTTCTCTGATCAATATGAAGGGGCTCATTTGGTTGAGAAATGCCTTTGATCTAATTGAATTGAGAATTATTGCCAATAGAGTGTTATTTAAATTCCAAATGGATTTGCACAAATGATGCTATCAGCAGACTTGGTGGGTTGTTTTTTTTTTTCCTGGTGATGAATATGAAGTTAAAGAGAGCAAAGCAGAGAGGAAAGTTTTATATTTTGTGCTGGTTTTTTGAGGGGCACGTGGTTTATGGAGTTTGAAGGGAATGTCAGCTCCATGAGATGTTGGATGTTCTGCAGACCACCAGCATTTCCCAGAGCTTTCCCAGAGCCCTTGCTGGGACACAGGACAGTAATTAAGGAAGTTTTCAAAGGTTTTGGGATCTTCAGATCACAGCTGACACTTTGTTCAGGTGCCTTAGCAGGAGCTCAGGAGTTAACATGGCAAGTTAAGAAGGAGATTTGCTCGGGGAGAGGAAATATTTAATGGTTCTGCTGTAACACTTCAGAGGCAGATCAGCAGTGGCATTTTAATTAAAAACCGAACCAAATCTTTAGTTTTGCATGTAGTAAAAAATGAAATTCTTATTTTACCAGCCTTTCCCATTGATCTGTTGACTTTCCTGACTCAGAGATCATCGTGTCCCGCTGGAAGTCGGGATCAAGCAGCGCCCATTTGGAGCCTGCTGTGGGAAATCCTGGAATCATTTAGAGTGGGAAAGGCCACTAAAACCATCCAGACCAGTGTTCCCCCAGCCCTGCCGAGGCCAGCGCTGTCCCCTGTCCCCAGTGGCAGGCGTGGGTGCCTCTTTTCCAGGCAGGCAGGGAAATGCAGCTTTGCAGGCCTGGCACCCTGGCTCCGGTGCCTCGCTGGTGGTTCAGAGGTTCTCACTCAGCAGCAGATCCAACCCAGAGGATTTCCAGGCTGCCAGAGAGCAGTTTGGAGCCAAGGAGGAAGCTGGGAAGGGGCAGAAAGAGCAGTGGTGCTGCTGGAGAGGCTGGGAAAGGGAGAGTGGATGGAGCAGAATGGAGAGACGAGCTCAGGGCATGGCTCAGTTTGGGATCCCTCTTCCTTTGCCTGGGGAGAGAGTTGGGAGGAATGAGGAAAGGTGTAAAATGGATTGGAAAGTGCTGCTGTCCAGGTAGGATACAGGAAAGAGATTCCAGCAGAAATCCAGCCTGCCTGGCTCAGCCAGTTTGCATTTCTAGCTTTCTCCTTATCTGTGATCAGTAAAAAACTGTCTGGAAATCTCAGATCTGGAACTCCATGCTGGCTTCAAACCTGCTTGGGAGAGCCTGGTTAGTTACCTTAAAGGTTATTTTTCTTCTACTCTTACCTCTGAAAACTGCCAGTCAGGAGATTGCAGGAGCCTCAGGAGCTGCTCTGAGCAGGGGAGGGACTGAGATGTCCTGGCATCACCCTGAGCCTCTCCTTTTTGGGACAGCATCCTTGCATAGCTTTGGAAAGGACCAGTTTGGGTTCTAGGCCCTTCCATGGGGTGTCTCAGTTGTTTAGAGAGCAGGATCTTCCTGATCCTGACAAACCATCAGGAATTGTGTCCAGCACTGAGGCACTGCAGGTGCTTGGGCTGTTCTTGCAGAGGTGACCAAGGAATTTGGGCAGAGCTGGTGCCCTGGGCTGGGTGAGGCAGGACAGGAACAAACAACTGGAAAAGCATCGCTGGGCTTGGAGGGAAACAAAACTCCTGACTGGGGAGTGGGGGAGAGAATCTCAGGGAAAAACAAAGCCAGAGCAGCGCTGATGAGCTGTGACACTGCAGCACAGCCTCTGGGAACCTGTGCCCAGCCCAAACGCTGGGGAAAGCTGCCTGCAAACTGCAGTGTTCTCCAGATACTGCTGCAACAGATTTTATCATCTGTGTGTTTCAACGTTAGGGGAAAAAAAAAAGCTTCATTTCCATAATGGCTTTTTTAATTTGTCCAATTAGCTGGTGATTCTAACTGGTGATGCTCTTCTGTTGTGAGATATGTAAAGTGATTTAAAATCCGTATATTCGAACGTTCTGCATTTCTGTTTGGAATATTTTAATTATAACTGTGTGTGAAATAGTAAATTGTGAGTTACTTATCTCTCTAAATGATTTTAAATAGTTTCTTTTTTGTTTGGGTTTTTTTTTTTTGGTTTAAATATTTCTGTTCTAACTGTGCAAAATCCAAAATGTAATGGAAAAGCAATGAAGCCATTGCCTCAGCTTGGTTTTTAAGCTCTGAGTGCCTAGAGGCTGGGGCAATCGATACAGACCAAAAAATCAATATCCTATCATGATATAAAGTGGGGAATTATAAACTTCTCCAGTGCTCTCAAAAGATTTTTCCCTTAAATATTGAGCTAATTAATCCTGAACTCTTGAGAGGTTTTTTTTCACTGTCAAAAGTAAAAGTTATATTTAACAGTAATGGCTGAGAGCGTTCTGTGCTCACAGCAAACTCTGCAGGGCGAGGTTTTTGTGGGGCAGAGGGCTCCAGATTTAACCTGCTGCCTCTTGCACTTAGAGGTGACACAGAAACATTCCAGAATTCCACTCGTTCCTAATCTGATCTGCCCAAATTGGTTTCTTCCAGCACCTGCCTCCTCCACTCCCCAGCAAGACTCCGCCGCCGCCGCCTCCCAAGACGACGCGGAAGCAAACGTCTGTGGACTCTGGGATTGTGCAGTGAAGAAGGAAGCGGGTTATTTTCCAAAGATAAAGCTGTAACAATTCATTCCCCTAAGTATTTTCTGGTCTATAATGTTTACCTCATTCAGGCGTGCAGTATCTAACATTTAGTGCAATGGTAACTCCTTATGAAATCCGTTTCTCGCCGTGTGCCAGACCCAACACTACATCCCCCTGTTTTGGGGGTTATTCCCTCCCATAACTTGAAAGAAATCTGGATTTCTACTTGAGACTGAGAACTCTTTATCAACTGACAGAACCCTCTTCCTAAACCTTCTCCCCCCTGCTTCTGGATAACGCCAGGCACAGAGCTAAACGTGGAGGTTAAAATGAGAGCTGGAAATTTTGTACCTAAAGATTTTGGGTACCCCTGGAGTTTCAGAGTTTTTGTACCTAATCTCAGTGTATATAGGAATCAATGACAATATTCACATGGAATTCAGGGCCAGAGGAGGTTTCCCAGTGAGGTGAAGCTGCTGTAGGATTTCCCTGGATAACAGGGATTTTAGCCCAGGGTTAAAACTCAGACAGCACTGATTTGTGGAATCGGGCTGTGTTACAAATCACCTGATTGCAGTGAGCAAAGTGGAGATTTGGGGCTGCCTTGGCCACAGTGACCACGGTGCCTTCGAGTTTAAAACCTCTGGTGAGAGGAGGAGGAGTGCCAGCAACACCTCCCCTCCCACCATGAGGCTGCTCAGGGAATTTGTAAAGTCCCCTGGAAAATGTTTTTGCAGGTGCTGGGGTCCATCAGTGCTGGTCCCTTTTTGAACATCACCTCCCAAGGGCACAGGAATTCCCAAATGTTGGAAGTCAAGCAGGCAGGGCAGAGCAGGCTTGGCTGACCAGGGATCTCCTCTTGGATATCAGGTGGAAAAGGAAAGTGTGTGCCAGTGGAAGCAAGGTCAGGGGGCATGGGAACAACACAGAGGTGCTGATCCCCACTGTAGGGAGAAAATTCATGTGGTTAGAGCTCAGCTGGAGCTGCCAGAACTGTGGGGGACAAAAAAAAAAGAGGTTTTTTTTTCCAATGTATCAATGGCAAAAGGCAGTGTAAAAAAATCCTGAGCCCATTCTAGGATGGAAATGGGCACCTGACCAACAGGGACAGGGACAGGGCAGAGGACATGAGGACACATCCCTTGTCCCTGTCTCCAACGTGGGTCACAGTGCCCTGAGCTGGAGAATCCTGACTGTGACAATGATCAACTCCCAGCCAGCCTGAAACTGCAGGACCTGCAGCCCCAGCTGAATCCCTGCAAATCCATGGGCCCTGATGGGATTTATCCAGAATCCTCAAAGAGCTGCTGATGTCTTCATTAAACCCCTCTGGATGATTTTGGAGCAGTCTGGGGAACCCAGAGAGGTCCCAGCTGACTGGAAGCTGGGGAATGTTGTCCTGATTTTCAAGAAGGAGGACCCTGGAAACTACAGGCCCAGTAAAGTCATGGAAAGGATTATTCTGGGAGGTACTGGAGGACACCTGGAGGACAATGCAGTCATGGGTCACAGCAGCACAGCACCATGAGGGGAAGGTCCTGCATGTGGAACCTGATTTCCTTCTACAGCAGAGTGACCCAGCTGCTGAGCCAGGAAAACCAGGAGATGGAATCTTCTTGGACTTCTGCAAAGCTTTTGATACTGCCTCCCACAGGATCCTTCTGGACAAAAAGTCCATCCTACAGCTGGAGGAACACCCCATGGGATGGGTGAGCAGCTGGCTCAGGCACAAAGGGTGACACCAGGTGACACACAGGTGACCAGGCTGGCAGCAGTGCCACTATAAATAAAACATTAAACTGTTAGAGAGTGTCCAGAGGAGCCAGGGGGATGGGGCAGGGCCTTGAGGAGAAGCCAGGAGCAGCTGAGGGCCCTTGGAATGTTCAGCAGGAGGCTGAGGGCAGAGCTCGCTGGGTCTGCAGCATCCTCCTGAGGGAAATGCAGGGGCAGGAGCTGAGCTCTGCATTGGCACAGTCAGGGACAGCACCCAGGGAGCAGCCGGAGTGTGCCAGGGAGGGTTTGGTTGGATTTTGGGAAAGGTTCTTCCCCAGAGGGTGCTGGTGCTGCCCAGGGAATGGGCACAGCCTGAGGCTGCCAGAGCTCCAGGATTTTGGACAAAGCTCCCAGGTGGGATTGCTGAGGGGTCTGGGCAGGGCCAGGGGCTGGACTGGAGCATCTGGTGGGTGCTCCCAGCTCAGGATAATCTGTGATTAACGAGGTTTGTTAATCAGCCAGTGGTGACCACCCACTGCCATTTTCATTCAGTTGGATCTCCCGGGTGTCCATGAGGGGGAAAACAAGGAAAGCTTGGAGCTGCCACCAGCACGAGGGTGTGGGAGAGAAAACTGAGCAGGGAGGAGACTCCTGGTCATGGTGAACATAAATGTTGAGTACAGGAACGGGAAGAGCTTTTTCCTTTCTTTCCTGTGTAATATTTCATGTTGGATTAGGATGAACTGAACGGAATCACTTTGTCCTTGTGCCATCATTCTGTACAGTGTTTGTATATATGATGGTTTTTAGAATGTTTTAATTTTTATGGTGCCTGCTTTTCACGTCATAATGAGTTAATGTACCTGCAAAGAATGCTTCATGTATTCTTAATTTCCCAATTGCTGAAAATGTAAAGAAAAAACAAAAAGCGTTTTGTTGTTGGTGGTTTTTTTTTTTCCAGATATTAAGCTCTGAGAAATATCAGACTGATGGGATGGGGTTTTGGGAGGGAGAAAGGAAACTAACTTTGTATTCTAGTGTTTTTTTATTGTCATCACACTTTGGGTTTTTTTTATTATCTATGATCTTTTTACTCTTATAGTAGATTGTTTTTAAATATACCACTGACTAAAAAAAAAAATAAACTATTATTTTAAAAGCTTGTCTAAGGAAATTAATACATTCCCTGAATAATTTTGATCCTCACTGCAGAATTTTGTGAACTGCTGCATTGTGTAGAGGGCTGCATGTACACTTTCTTTTTTTTCAGGACCCTTTAGGACGGGAACTCATGAGGAAACTGAAATCTTTTATTGTACTGTTGTGGTTGTCCCTGCAGGTTGCAGCTAAAACACACATCAGCAGTGGGAACCTCCATCCCTGTGTGCTAAAAGAACCCAGAATGATGGCTGGGGTATCTCTGGGTGAGTGCTTCAGAAACAGATGAGTTCTGTGTCGTGTTTTCCACCTCGAGTACCTGCTACACCGTGCAGGCTCCAAGCAGAAGTGACTTTACACAGCAGTAAAACAACACTGTTGTTACCAAGGCAGAAAAATTGCCTTTCTCATAAAAAGTGGCTCCAGTGGTCAATTACATATTCTCATTTTTCTGCCTTAAACCACGGTGTCACTTTGGATCAAACAAACACACTTTTCCTTGTGTAAAATCAGCTCCCGCAGCGCCTCAGGATTTACTGTTGGATCTCATCCTGCAATTCCCTCTTTGTTTTGTTCCTGTAATCTCTGCTCGAGAGGAGCAGGCAGGGGAGGATTCCTGGCTGCAGTCAATCACATATCTGTAGTCAATCAATAATGTGTTACAACTTTAATTCTCTAAGTCTTGTATTTAATTGAGAATTGCTTTGGGGGCTGCTCCTGCTGCTGCCAGGGAGCTCGTGCTGGGGTGCTGGGTGAGTTCTCCTCTTTTCTCTTCCATTTCCTTCCTAAAGGATGGGGAGAGCTTTCCCATCGACCTTTCAGTGCATGCCTGTAAATTGTATTTCTGATAATGTGTTTGTTTTCACACGTCCTCAGCAAATTCCCCTGCTCATGCAAGTGTTAGAATTGAGCCCTGAGAGACTCCTCAGACAAGAGCTGCACTTCCAGAGCAGCCTCACAGCACAGGCTCCAAATCTCATCTGTGTGTGTGTTTTACAAATGTGCAGCCTGAGCCTGGGAATTGAAAATGAGGCTCTCACACCCGAATTGTCACTGCTTTTACAATCTGACAGCTCCTAGGCTGGGACTTGGGCAGGACCCAGAATGAATCAGTGCCCTCCTCAAAGTGGAGTGAAAACAATGAGCAAAGCCAGCAGCTGATTCCTCACAGGCACTGAACAATCCTGGGAATGTTGTTATTTCCCATGGTCTGCTGCTGTCTTTTCAATCCAGTTGGGAGTCAGAGCATCCCAGTGCCAAGGGAATTCCTTGTCACTCTTTGGGACACAGCTGAGCTAATGCAGAAGAGACAAAACAATTCAGAAAAGAAAATGACTGGACTTCAAGCAGTGCTGAGATCTCCTGTCCCCTCCATCTGCCCCATTCCTGTGGGAACTCCTCCCTCAATGGCTTCAAGGGATCTGTTGCTTTCCCCACCTGAGCTGCCTGGGAGGAGGTGACCCTGGGATAACCTGGGTTATTCATCACCTCCTTACCCTCCCACTGCCTCCACGCCCAAAGGTCCCCACTCAGACTTGATTCAGATCAATATTTCTGCTTGCAGGAGTGACCCATCCATCTTTTCCACAGCAGACTTGGCCAGGGGATTGGCAGCATCCACAGGGGCCAGGTTTTCACCATTTGGGACAAGTCAGGGATTAACTTCCCCAGGTGCTGTCCCTCTGCCCGCACTTTGGAGCAGCTCCTCAAGGTTTTGTGACACAGATTTCCCTGGAAGAAGAAATTCAGAGGTGCCAAGTTCCTGGACAGTGGAAAAAACAAGAATTTAGGTGGCCACTAATTTTCACTTTTTGAAAATCAATGATATTTATTGTGACAATTATTGTTTCCCTGGAAATCAGATGCGTTTGCCTGCGTTTAATTGCATGAGCTCAAAAGAAAAGAAAATCCAAAGAAATCAACCAGAAATTTAAATATTTTAAAAGTAAAACACCTTTTTTCAAAAGATGAGACACTTGAATTCATTTGGTGAGTTAATTCACAGTGCCAGGATTAAAGGAGATTCCTGAATTCCATTTCCCAGAGTCTCAGCCTGGGAGTGAGGGTGGATTTTCCAGGTGCACAGATCAGTCCCACACAAAACCACAGGAGATTTGTTGGACAGGGGTTGTTTGCTTTTTAATCACATTTATTTTCACTGGGAAGCTCAACACAAAGGTCACTTCTTAAGCTGGTTCCTGTAATTGACATTTATGATTACTGAGATGTCTCCCACGATGCCACAAATTCTGAGGGTAAAAATGTTTTAAAATTCAGTTTTGCCCTAACACAGGCGTTTTTCTTTACCTTGGCTGTAGGTCTGTGTGACTTTACAGAGGAAAAGGATGAAAAGTTTGCAGTGATCATATATTTATTTATGATACATGAATAGAGATTTGTGTGAGTGCAGGTACAGCTGTGGGTTCATGCACACACATCAAACAGATTTTTGATGTGATACATCTCTGGTTGAGGTCTCCACCTCCTTGCTTTAATTTAAACATCTTCCCTGTCAATTTTTGTGGCCTTTTTGGGACCATCCCATGCCAGAGGTTTGCTGTGGTGTGGAGCCAGGCTGTGGCTGCATCCCCTGCACAAACCAGGTGAGGCTTTTCCAGTTCCCATCCCCATCTTGCCCTGTGGGGAATCACCTGAGGAGATTCCCCCATGGGAAACAGACCAAGCCCTGGAGCCACAGTGAGCACTGAAATTCAGGATTTTCCTCTGGCCTTGGTTTTCAGCAGTAATGGGAAGCCTGAGTTCCAGCTGCCCTGACATTTCAATTTCCCTCCATTCTCCTTTTGGGCTTTCCATGGCTCTAAACTGAATTTCAAACTTGCTGTGTGCAGTTCCCTCTTCTTGGGGATGCAGAAATGTGGGGATCAATCCTTGGTCGTTGTATGGGGTCTCTCCAGCTGCTCTCCAGTGAGGCTATTTATAGGATTTTTAATTTCCCTTGGGCTTTTTTATATGTATTCTGCAGACATGAATAATTACTGTAAACTGTGTTCCTCTCTTGAATGGCACTTTTATTTTTCATTTCCAGCGTGTGTGGCATTGTATTCAAGCACTTCAAAGGGAAGTGGCTGAATTAAAGAGCTCATTTCCCAGCTGGGGAAGGTGGCTGTGCCCTGCAGTGCTGGGGACACGTCCTGACCCCCTTGGGATGGTGTTGAGATCCCAATATTGAGAGATTCCTCTGCCCAAATTAATCTGCACCATGTGCTGGAGTGAATAGTTCTGATTTTATTTCGCAGTAAATGTGAGGTAGAAAAATGGAATAGAAAAGAGAAGAAGCAGAAGATATTTGTCATCAACATTTTAGGGAGTTCTTACAAAGAGAAAGCAAAACCAAAGCCAAATGTGACACTGGTTCCTATCAAGGCATTTTTGGTGCCTTCTCCTGTTGTTGGCTGCTGTCCTGGCTTAGGTAAATTTGGGAAAGACTCTCCAAAGGGAGCCCCTCTAGAAAACAAACCCACACGGCTCCTCCTCTCCACCGGTTTGGGAAGAATTCCTGGGAGAGAAGTGGAAAGAACCTGTTTATTTAACAGACACAGCACCCCCAGCACACAAAATGAACAATACCAGGTGACACCACTCTGTCACTGCTCTGAAAAAGGTGACAAATTCAGAAAGTCTCTCTCGGGGATGGTGGTTCTGTTATCAATCCCTAGGGCAGCTGCTGCAGCCACAGGATGGAGACTTTCCATGTTCCCAGGTCCCAGTCCAGAGCAGGTTCCAGTAGGTCCAAAAAGAGGAAAGGAGAAACAGTCCAGGAAGAATTTTGGACTGTTTAGCTAAATTAGCTAATTAGCAGAAGCAAAGCAGAAGCGAGAGCGAGAGCAAAAGCGAAAAGCAAAAGCAAAAAAGCAAAACCAGCAGCAGGTACTGCCCTGTGTCTGTGTCCCACTGGCCATGGGGGAGAGGCTGATAACAAAACCAAAACATTCCCTCTTCAGAGGCAGTCTGAAAGGCACAGAACATGATAACAGCATGAACAGCACCCACCAATGGGGACACAAACACCAGAACGTCACCCTAGGACAGCTGCTCTTCCCAAATTTCTTTCACCCTCCCGTGGCTGTGCTGGCCTCTCCTCAGCGCTGCAATCCCGATTTCAGAGTCTCCTCTCTCCACCCTCCCTGCGAGCGATGCCGGATCACCGCCCTGGCAGAGAGAAAAGGAGCTGAGAACCCCCCTGGACTGCAAACGGGATTCCTTAGCAGGATCTGAAGGGAGCTGTGGGTTTGGAGAGGGATCCAGGCACCGTTCCAGGGCAGCGTGACCCAAATTCCGCGCGGGATCACCGCGGACACGGACGGGTGGGGAGGCAGAACAGTCCCAGCAGCTCCAGCCTGAGCAAAGCGTTCCTTAGCTCAGCATGAATTATGCAGCTTAAACCTCTTATTAACATCCAATTTAACAGGATGAGCAGCGGTTTGGGGAGCGTGTTCTTGCAGCAAGAGGGGAAGGCCCTGCAGAGGGCAGGGAGTTTGGTTAAGCTGGAATTATTGTTTCCCTGGAAATCAGATGCGTTTGCCTGCGTTTAATTGCATGAGCTCGAAAGCTCCCCAAGAAAAAAAATCCAGAGAAATCAACCATAAATTAAAAGAATTTTAAAGCAAAACACCTTTTTTCGAAAGATGAGGCACTTATTACCTGCTTGTGTTGCAGGAGGCTGTTGTGAGATTTTTTTTTGTGCGTTTTATTGAGATCTGGGTGTCAATAATATTTAGTTTACTGGCTATAAACTTCCTTCCATGAGTTTATTACTGTGTACAGTTGGCAAATAGATTTGTTGTTGCTTTTTTTTCCAAGCAGCCTACTATTGTTGAGTTGCTCCACAGAGGGAAATAATAGGAAAACAAAAAAAAATAGAAATAATGGGATTTCTAAAGAAGTTTGTGTCTTTCCTCACTTTGTGATCCCTGTGGAGGTGGGCAGAGATGTGTGGGAGTATTTGAGCAGGGAATATAAATCCATGTCCAAACAGAAAAACCCTTGGGAAGAGGCAGAGCTCCTCTGAACCTCCCATGAGAAGCTCCTGGAGAGAAATCAGTGTTGGTCTGACCTCAGCTGCTCCGTGGGCTCTGGGCATGGGAGCAGAAAAGTGACTTTGGGAAAAGAAATTCCTTTTTTCGTTTGAGGATTTCTGGGCTGTGCTGTTTGTGTAGGGTCAGGAGCACAAATCTTGTCTTAGGTTAGGCCTGGTCTCCTAAAGACCCAGAAAATGGGAAATTGGGATGGTTTGATGGCAAGAACGGGGCTGGAGCTCCTGGTCAGTGGGAGAGCTGGGGGTTCTCACCAGGAAAAGGCTCCAGGGACACCCCAGAGCCCTTCCAGGGACTAAAGGGGCTCCAGGAGAGCTGGAGAGGGACTGGGGACAAGGGATGGAGGGACAGGACACAGGGAATGGCTTTAGCTGAAAGTGGGGAGATTCAGATGGGATTTTGGGCAGGAATTGTTCCCTGTGAGGGTGGGGGGGAGCTGGGCTGGAATCCCAGAGAAGCCCCTGGATCCCTGGCATGGACAGAGCTTGGAGCAGCCTGGGACAGTGGGAGGTGTCCCTGCCATGGCAGGGGTGGCACTGGGTGGGCTTTGAGGTCCATTCCCATCCAAAGCATTCCATGATTCTCTGGGATGCCAAGGGAGGAGCTGCCTGTGCCTGGCACTGCCCTGGCTGTGCCACCATCACCCCCACGGGCCCCTGAGCTCACAGCCTGGACCCTTCAGCCAGTTTGGGAATGGCACTTCCCAGCTTGGACACCCCCAGGAGCCACAGGGACTGTCCCAATGGAAATGTGGGGCTGGAGGAATTTTTTTCCTCTTTAAAGTTGGTGTAGCTGGGGAGCAGAGGTTTGGGGGGAACCTCAAACCACGTGGAAGGGGCTTTGTGATCCAGCCAGGAATTTGGGCAGGTATCAAAATCTAAATGTGTTCCATCCTGCTGGCAGCCATAAATCAGTGAGCCCATTGCATTTGATTTTCACTCCAAGAAAAACGAAAGTGAAGGGAGCCAAGGGCTCCCCTGTTCTCTCAGATAATTTCCCTGTAGCTGTGAAATGAGTGGTGCTTGCATTTCTCTTCTCCTTTAACACAAAAGGATGGAGCAGGGGAGGGCACCTTCAGGATAGAGCAGAGCTGCTGGAAAACCAACGTGGAGCTCCTGCTCTGGCTGTGTTTGCCAGGGACGGGCAAAATTGGATTGCCAGTGTTTGGCATTCCTGAGTCCTGGAAAAAGGGGGAACTGGGGAGGAAAAGAAATAAAAGCAGGAAAAGGAGCTGAAAAACACAGCCCTGTTCCCTAAGCTCTGGATTCTGGATGGGGAAGAGAAATGTTCATGTGTTTGAGGGTAACATTCTCTCCATAATATTCCCCTAAAAACCAGGGGTTTAATTTCTTCTTTCTGCTCAGTCTCTCGTCTAAAAGGGAAAAGGGAGCTGAGCTTTTAGAGGTGCCCTGAAATGGGAACTGGCAGCTGAGCCCTGCATTGTGCTCTCAAGGTTCCATGGTGCTTGCTGCCTTCTGTGGGTTTTGCTTTCTCTAAACCATCCCAAAAACGGAACAATCTCAGGTATTTGGATTTAGATCATGGCATAGCTGTGCACATCTTCTATAATGCCAAAAAAAAATCTAAATGTGTATAAAAAGTGACATTTCAGTCCTCTGGAAACACCTCGGTGATCTTCCAGCTTCATGCTCCTCCCTTGTGCCTCATCCTGTGCTGTGCTTTACCTCACCCTGCTCCTCAGCCCTCTGAAATGAGCTCAGGCAGCCCCTGCACGGTGTGCCCAGCAAGGGCTCGGCCTCCTGAATCAATTTGTATTTTATATTTCCTGAATCGATTATTTTATAATTCCTGCACCTGTGTCTTAATGCAGGTTTGCGTTGGGTTTGTGTAAAAACCATATAAATGTGTTTTTTATAAACCCTAAAAGGAGGTTGTTTAAAATCTTGTAAGGGAGTTGTTTAAAATCCTATAAGGGGGAGTTAAAACCCTATGAGGATGTTTAAAAACCCTATAAGGGGTTTAAACCCCTCTAAGAGGGTTGTTAAAAAACCCTGTAAGGGGGTTTAAAACCCCATTAAGGGGGTTGTTTAAAATCCTGTAAGGGGCTTTTAAACCCCCTAAGGGGGTTATTTAAAACCTTCTAAGGGGTTTGTTTAAAAAGGGCTTTAAATTCCCTTATATTTAAAACTTA
>VZTB01009276.1:35781-55375 GCA_013397245.1 Thryothorus ludovicianus
AAAAAAAAAAAATTAAAAAAAAAAAATAAAGAAAAAGTCCAAGCAGTTACACTTGAAATATAAGTTAGGAGTCAATTTGCTGCAGTGTCCTGGAATTTTAATTTTGTTTGAGCAGTCCTGGAGGAGCTGAGTGTGTTTTTAGCAGTGCTTGGTGTCAGCTGGATGCAGCAACCCTTGATGGTGACCCAACAAAAACCCCAAGGCTGCCCTGCCCTGATGATCTAAAGCTCCAGATGACTTTTAGATGCTCAGAAATTTATTCCTGTATATGCTGACAATAACCCCCCCCAAAAAAGACATTAGGAATGGAAGAGTCAATTCTATTTTGCTGTTGTATTTAACAAGGGAGATGCAGTATAAATTAGTGAGGCTGTGTATAAACACAATTTGATAAATGAGAGAAGAAAGCTGATTGCACCCCCAGAACGGGGAGTTCATGGCCCCGTGCAGTGTAATTATGCTCAGATGAGAATGAGCACCATAAACTGAGCAGGGAGGTGGAATTCTGAATTCTGGGGGTGAGCAGGACCCCACTGAGATGCTGAACTTCAGAATGAGGGTCAGAGACAACGGGGGAAGGGTTTTGGGATTTTCGGATTTTTGAAATGAAGGACTGGGAACAAAAACCACCAGGGGATTCTCCCAAGGAGGTGCAGCTGCAATTTGCTGTTTAATCCCAAAATCCCAGACTGGTTTGGATTGCTGGGACCTTAAAGCTCATCCAGATCCAGCTCCCACTGTCCCAGGCTGCTCCAGCCCCAATGTCCCCCCTTGGGCACTGCCAGGGATCCAGGGGCAGCCACAGCTGCTCTGGGAATTCCATCCCAGCTCCTCCCCACCTTCCCAGGGAGGAATTCCTGCCCAATATCCCTCTAAAATTAACCTCTTAGAGTTTAAAGCCATTCCCTGTGTCCTGTCCCTCCATCCCGTGTCCCCAGTCCCTCTCCAGCTCTCCTGGAGCCCCTTTAGGAAGGGAAGGGGTTCTGAGCTCTCCCTGGAGCTTCTCCTCCCCAGCTCTCCCAGCTTTTTGTTGGGACACTTTTCCATTAAACCCTTTTCCCTTCCACTTTTCCATGCATCTGAGCTGGATGATCCCAGTGATCCCTTTACCCTTTGTCCCTTTTTGGCCCTCCCAGGGCAGGGAAGAGCCCCCCCAGCTCTCGCACTGTCCCTGAGGGATGAGCACTGAGGGAAGAGCAGAACATCCCCTGCTGGCCTGGGGAGTGCAGGCAGACCCTACAAAGGCCTTGTGGCTGGGAATTCCAATCCTGCAGGGATTTCAGCCCCTCTTGTTTGGCTCCAAGGCTCTCAGTGGCTGCAGTGGGTGCCCCGGGAGCCTCGAGCACGAGCTGCAGTTTTTTAGCATCTCTTGCAAAGCCTGAATTTTTCTCTCTGTTTCCCTGTGTTGCTTCCCTGCCCATGACCTAAATTATGAGGAGAAGACATTAAAGGCTGGATTTTAACTTAAGAGCTGACTACACCCACAGGAGAAATTAAAGCCCAGTGTTGTTTTTCGATTGAAGGTAAGCAAGCAGTGGAATGATGCTGCTTTCCTTTCCAAATGCTGCCAGCAATAGGACACTTGGAGCAATATCCTGCTTTTCTTTATGGCTTTTTGTCCTCTAAAATCAGGCTGATACCCCAACCATATTTTCATGGCAGAGGGTTGGAACAGGATGGTTTTTAAGGTCCTACCTGGTGCTCCTGCTGTAAGTATTGAATCCATTCTTTCTTAAAATAGGCCAAAACCGATCCCAATTTGCAAATGCTTAATCTAAATAAATTCTCTGAGTCCTTGAGTAACCTTATCTCCTTCGATTGGAGCTCCTTTATTGTACTCATTTCTTGCTCCTGCTGGTAATATCCCAATGGGATAAGCTTCCTGCCCTCAGCTGAGGAATGAGATGCTCAAACACTCTGGCTGTATTTACTCTTTTGGGGCAGGTCTGGTTGGTGTTGGCCCATGAGTGACTGTCCATGGGGATTATCCCTGTGAAAGGAGCAGGATTTGATCCCTGTGAGGTTCCTCCTGCTCAGGATTCTCTCCCAACCAAGGTGCTGATGGGGTATCCTGAATTTTGGATGCATCCCAGTGATCCCAAGGAGAGGTTTCCCAGGCAGAGATGTGAGATTCATCCCAGTGATCCCAAGGAAGGTTTTCCAGGCAGAGATGTGGGATTCATTCCAGTGATCCCAAGGAGAGGTTTCCCAGGCAGAGGTGTGGGATTCATCCCCGTGATCCCAAGGAAGGTTTCCCAGGCAGAGATGTGGGATTCATCCCAGTGATCCCAAGGAAGATTTCCCAGGCAGAGGTGTGGGATTCATTCCAGTGATCCCAAGGAAGGTTTTCCAGGGAACTGGAACATCTTCATCCAGAGCAGGGAGTGGGGCCTGCCTGTTCAGCCCTGCTGAGGTTACAGCAGCACACAGCTCTGGATGAGCTTGGGATGTTTCCTCACTGAGTTAAGGTCATTCCTGTTTTGGGGAATTAATAAATTGTAGAAATCAGAGCAGGACTTCTGAGCTGCTTTGGATGGTGAAATTTATTTTCTTCTTCTACACAGGCAGGGAGGGTGAGTTCTGGCCACATCTCTACTCATGGTTCCCAAGACTTCTGGTTACAAGACCTTTTAAGGATTTATTAACCAATAAAACACCACCACCAGGAATATTTACATTTTTAACCCAATAGTTATTTCATTTTATTCATTTTGCCACAGTGCGGAATTTCTTGATCAATCATCTGACACACAAACCTATAATTCTACAATTTAAAACTTCTTATTATCTTTATAACTACTTCTATATCTTAAATTTTAAATTCTAAAATTTCTAGAACTTAGCTTAACATGTTTTTACTTAAACTACAAATCTGCATTTTTACTTCTAACATCTAACCATGGCAATTTTTCCCAGGGTCTCAGATTGAGCCCTGTATTCAATCCAAAGCTTTGGCTCACAGGCCCAGTGTCCTGAGAGCTCTCTGCATGCTGGATTCCAGCATTCCTGGGCTGGGATTGTCCTGAATAAAGGGGATTTGGCTGCTCAGGACACACAGTCTGGGCACAGCCTGCCAGCAAGGGTTGAGTGGAGAATCCCAGCTCAGGGGCAGCTGGACCAGGGCTACCCCTCCCTACAGAGAAATAGCAGAGAGAAAGAGAGAGAGCCCCACATGGCTGAAAATAAGGGAAGAAAAGGCTCTGGGATGATCTTTTTGTGGCCTTTCAGTACCTAGAAGGGCTACAAGAGTGCTGGAGAGGGATTTTTTGAATAGGGCAGATAGTGACAGGAGAATGGGGAATGACTTTGAACTGAAAAGCAGTGGGGTTAGATGGGATATCGGGAGGAAATCCTTCCCTGAGAGGGCAGTGAGGTTCTGGCAGAGAGCAGCTGCTCCATCCCTGGAAGCGTCCAAGGCCAGGCTGGAGCAAGCTGGGATGGTGGAAGGTGGCCCTGCTATGGGAATGGATGAGGTTCAAGGTCTTTTTCAACCCAAACCAGTCTGGGATTCTCTGAAAACATCACTTTATGCAGCAGAAGAAAAGCCCAGTAAATACATTTTGTTCTGGTTCTCTGTTCATTCTTGCAGAAAATGGGACTGAGCACAGAAGGACAGCAGGGATCATGAACCCTACATGAACACACTTGCTCTTCTTCCAAATCCCTCCCGAGCCCCTCTTCATGCTACTCTACCCCAAATGTGCCTGTGAGGTTTGGGGAGAGGCTCTAGGCTGGGAAATAACCCTGGAAAACACAAAGTTACCCAGGTCTGTGTTTGCCATCGCTGACATTTGGATCAGAAATTGCCAATTTACATCCTGTGCACTACGGGGACCACAGGGGGACTTGCTGTGGCTGCAGAGCAGCTTGGCACTGAAAACACAGACCCTGAGATGGAGCAGGGGAGCACAGCAGGGCTGAGCTGTGGATCCTTCTGGGGAGATGGAGAACTTTGGGAACTTTGAGCGGAGGCTCTTGGCCCTGCCGTGGGTGTGCAGCTGTGGGGCCGTGGCAGAGCCGTGCCCCGAGGCTGCAGCACTTGCAGGGAGCACATGTTAGGGGCTCTGCCCTTCCATCAGCAGCCTGGCATGAGCTGCAGAGGGGTATTTTTAGCTGCTGTCCTGCTGGCTTAGGCGCTGCTGATGTTATGGAGTTTGGCAAGGCAGGGAGCTGGGGGGTTATTTGAGTTTCAAGGGATCTCTTCCCTGTAATGTGGCCGCTCCTGCTGCGGTGCAGAGGATGGGAGCTGAGGGAGCTGCTCTTCCTGAGCTGCTCATTCATAATTTGTTGTGGTACTTGGAGCTTCTCCCACCTCCTGAGGCGATGCCGGAGGGCAGGAGCCCTGTCAGGGATCCCTGAGCCAGAGGATGCTCGGGAAGCAGCAGGAGAAGCATCCCCTTATCCCCGGGACACATCCCTGAAAGCAAACCCAGAGACAGCCCATCGTTCAGGTGAGTGGTGCTTCCATGGAGGGGTAATTCCAGAGTGCTGCCAGTGCTTCCCAGGCAGCCTCAGCCCCTCTGAGTGCTGCCCTGTCTGTGCTGTCCCCTCCCAGCCCAGCCTTTCTCCAGCAGTCACTCCTGAACCCCACGCTGTCGTTTTTCCAGTGCACTCCCGAGCTGGGAATTGCGTTTAAAGGCTGGAGCTTCCCTGCTCCAGTGGAAGGCAGGGCTGCCAGCAGGCAGGAGCTGAGGGAGGAAGGAAGGAAGAGTTCTGGGTTTGTTTGCACTGCACGTTTCTCCTGGCAGGCAGAGCAGTGCCAAGAGCACGGAGAGCTGCTCCTTTTCGTGTCCTGTTCAGTGCTTTTCCTGAGGGACTGGAGCAGGGAAGGGCTGTGGTGAGCAGCTGGACAATATCCCCTGTCCTGGCACAGGTCCTGACCCTCAGCACCTCTGGCCCTTTCTGCTCCCCAGAGAACAGGGCTGGCTGAGCTTTGCTAATATTGGATTTTGTGTTTATTCAGATTAATTTGTGCTCTTGATTAAGAAGTAGCAGTTGATTACTTCCAAATTTGGTGGCTGTGGGGAGAGGTAAAAACCTTGAAGACCCTGATGCTAAAAGGGGAACTCAGAGGGTGGAGAGGGGAGAGATGAGCTTTGCAAATCAGGTACTGGTGCAAATAATAGAAGAATAAGGGAGCCAGGTGTCACAGAATGATAAAATTACTGAATCAGGGAATGGTTTGGGTTGGAAGGGACTTCAAATGCCTTCCATTATCCCAGATTTTCTCCAAGCCCCACCAGCCTGGCCTTGGACATTTTCAGGGATCCAGGGGCAGCCACACCTGCTCTGGGCACCTGTGCCAGGGCCTGCCCACCCTCACAGAGAAGAACTTTTTCCCAAAATCCCATCTAAACCTACTTTCCCCCTTTTCCTGTCACTTCCTGACCTCATTAGAAGTCCCTTGGCAGCTCTAACTTCCAGAGGAGTTATATCAAGCATTAAAACATAATTGGGCACAAAGAAATCCTTGCACAGAGGGAGAAAAACCCAGCCAGCTGCAACAGGCTTCCAGTGAGGAAACAGAGACTTCTCCTGTCTTGTGGTGTGGGATATTTTTGGATGAAGCCTTTTATAAGAGGGAGAGAACACAAGGGGAAATCGGGATCATGTTCAGACAAAAGGCACCGAGTTTTTTGATAGCCACAGTCCCTTCCTCTTCCCTGAGCACCCAAAGTCACCAAGAATTGATCCAGACCTGGCATTTCCGGAGCCTGCAGAGCCAGGCAGACTCACAGTTTGATTTTATCCTCCTAACAGCGAATTTTAAGACACAAGTGCAGCTGGGGCTCAGCTCCTATTTGTTTGCTGTTTAGAGGGTCAGCGTGGAGAGGATCCTCCTTTAAAAAAGGCTTTTGCAGGAAAGGAGTCTCCTTTAAAGAGGCAGCAATATCCTTGTTTATTTAAGTGGCACAGCCGAGTAAAGAGAAAACAGCAGCTAAAAGAGGGGGGAGAACAGATGGAAAACACTCTGCATTTGGGAGAAATGAAAGGTGTGTCCTCTCACCTCCTCCACATGACGAGTGTTGTTCCAGATGTAGCCACTTATTTCCTGAAGGCACTTTAGGTCTCGTGTCACAGATTCATGCTGGCGTCTTGCCCTTCTCCAGAAATGCCAGGAGCTGATCTGAGGAGCAGCTGGGATGTCTCCCTCCCGTGTGCTGCCTGTCCAGGAGGGAGTGGAGTCACCCACGGTTGTGCCTTGGAGATTTGCTCGTCATCCTCAGCCAAACGAGAGGTCCCTCAGCCCAGGAGGGTTTGTAGGGATAAAGAAACTCCTGGCAGCTGCTTTGCATCCTCCTCAGCTGTTTTCCGGGGCAAGGTCACTCTGGATGCACAAAAAGCTGCTCAGGGATGAGCAATTGCCCCTTTGTGTCCAGAATTTTGTGAGTTCTGGGTATCCCAAGCAGTGCTCAGCATCCCCTGTGCCCCTCACCGACCCTGCACTTATGGATCCACAGGTTTGTGTCCCAAAACCTCCCAGAATATTTCCTTGCCCTCCCTGTGCTGCCAGGACTGCGTTTTCCCCACACTGCTCCCTTTTTCCCATTCCCAGCTGACACAGTGCTGCTGCTGTGACATCCCAAGGACTTGGGGAGCTCAAACAAAGGGGTTTGTGCTGGGATTCTCTAGGGAAGAAAACATGCAAACATGCTTATGCCAGGTTATCCCAATAGAAGACATTGGATACGTTTTCCTTGTCTTTCCTTAGCCTTATCTATGGGAGAACCTTGAGGTGCAATGCAATAAAATCCATTAAAAAATTGTGCCCTTCAAAGCCACCCAGCTCCTTCTCCCTATTCCTTACTCTTTATAATATTCATGTTAGCTTTCCTTAACTCCTTTAGAGTTTGATGCCTTTAAAGTTTGATCTCTTCCTCTAAAGTCACATCAGACTTTCCTACATCCTTTTCTCCTCTCTCTCCTCAAAACCCTTTTCCTTTTCTTGTCTATCCAGGCTCTTTTCTCTAGAAAGGCTGAAACAACTGCTCAGCCTTTCTCAGATCATCGAGATCTTTGTTGCATCCGAGCAGGAATTTGGGTTTGCCTTTGACAGGTGTCTTTTTAGCTCAGCACTGACATCTTTTCTTCGGCAGCCACTTCCTGCAGGATGTATTTGAGAGATTTCTGAGTGCATGAATTACGTTGGCTCGCGCAAATCAGCGTAGCAAAAATGTTAATTACCTCCACTTTTCCGCTGCTGAGCCTCCCCTAAACGGTTTGAGCTACTTTTGTCTGCTCTGCTCTTTCTTTTCTTTTACCTCCAGATGAATTCTCAGAGGGCTTTAACACTTGGTGGTGGTGCAGGGAGGGCTTGTTTTTCATGCCGTGCTTCATGCAGGTTGTTTTTCTGAAGGCGTGCTAAGGAACCTGACCAAAAACCACCCGAGGGATCCATAAATTAAAAACATTTCCTGCCGTGTTCCGATATGTTTTGGCCAAAAGCTTCATTCCTGCCACTTCACGTGGGCTCCAGCCTGAGCGTGGTGACATCAGCAGGGTTGGTGACATCAGGAGGGTTGGTAGCATCAGGAGGGTTGGTGACATCAGGAGGGTTGGTGACATCAGCAGGGGTTGGTGACATCAGCAGGGGCTGTGTGGCCATTTGTGGCCTGGCACAAGGCCCAGCAGGTGCCATGTGCTGTGGGACGTGGGGAGTGGTGACATTTTGGATTCATTCTGGGACATGTGCTGGGGAGTGGGATAAGGAGCTCGTGCTGCCTCTGCCCACACCAGCTCTGACTGTAACCAGGAAAAGGAAATTGTATATTTAGAGATGATGATTTAGACTTTGAAATCCTGGGGATGGTGACTGTGACACAGCCCACGATTCCTGTGTGATGTAGCGTCAAAAATGGGATTTTGGAGCTAATTTTTCCCCCTGGCAGGGGAGGATCTGACTGTGGCTTGGTCCCCTTTGCCGTGACAGTGACGTGCACAGCCCCAGTGATGCAGGAGTGCTCCAAAATCAGGTGGCAATGAAGATCCTGAGCGCTGTTCCTTCCATCTCCTGACTGCCCTTGCTGCTCCCCTCCAGCCTGCTGAGCAGCCATCCAGGGAAACCAAAGCTGTGCAGAGGGGCAGGGCTGGCAGTGCTGCTCCTGCCTTGAATGCCTTTTGATTTCCCTCCTCTCACAGATCCAACCTGTGTGTCAGAGGGGCCTCGCTGGAGCCTGGGCTGCTGCTGGCTCAGGCTGCCAGGGGAGCAGTGTCTGGGTGGAATTGCATTAAAAACTGCCTTCTAAAAAGGAGCCATGCATTTCCCAGCCAGGGCTCGCTGCCAGGGCTCAGCAGAGGAGCTGTCCCTGCCTGCAAGGAGCTGGAGCAGTGTCTCACTCACAGGGCTCTGCTCTGCGGGCGGCGGCGTTGGCAGCCAGAAAGGAACTCAGCCAAGAGCTCTGTCCTTCTGGAGAGCCTCTGAGGCTGCAACAGGAGCTCAGAGCTGGTCACCCACGGCAGCTAGCACAGGAAACGTGTCCCTGACCTTGGCTGAGGTCATTGCATGCTCCCCAGAGAGCTCTGGGGGGGTCAGGAGTCAGGTCAGTGACACAAGGGACAGGCTCAGCCCTTGGCACGGGTGCCACACGTTTGGGGGGCAGTGCAGGTGGGCAGGCACTGCCCAAATGGCTGAGGGCAGCAGGGGGGCAAGAGCTGAGCCTCCCCCAGGCTGCAGCATTTGGCCTTAGAGCCCCTTACCCCTGGCAGTCAGAGCCATTCTCCTCCTGGATCAGAGCATCCTGGAATGGGTTGGGACAAACTCATCCAGTGCCACCCCCTGCCATGGCAGGGACACCTTCTGCTATCTCAGGTGGCTCCAAACCCCTCCATCCCTGGGACACTTCCAGGGATCCAGAGGCAGCCACTTGATACCCAGTTTAAGGGGATTAGGGGTCTCCATGGCAGGGAAATGCCCAGGATCACTCAGGTGCACCCACAGCAGCTCTGCAGCTCCTTTGTGCCTCTGTAGGTGACATCTCCTGGTGCAGGGGAAAGGTTTGGTTGTGTCCCCTTGCAGCAGTGAGAGCACAGAGGGGATGACCCAAGGAATGAACTTTCTGCTTTCTGTGGTTTTGTCTCTCTGTGTCCTGCTGGGATTTTCTATTCTCACAGAGTCAGAAGCAGGTTTATGTGCAGGGACTGTGATTGATTTCCAGCTCGCACCTTGCAATGGTCTGAAAGCAAACCATGCTGGCTTTTGGCTTTCTTGATATTCCTGAAAGCAAGAAAAAAAAAAATAGTTCAGAACAAAATATCCCAGCAGCTTCCTCCAGCAAAGCCGTGCTGATGTTTGACTGAGAGCATCCCAGAAGGAAACAACGAGATTTTGAACGTGGCCTTTGTCAGGAGCTGTGGTTGTACAACTTTTGGGGTTATGTCAATGATCATGCAGACAGGTTTAGGTTTGTTCATTCATTTTTTTTTGTTTGATCCCTTAGCAAAGTCCCATAATGCCAATTTAAACACTTTGGATTGACTTGGGTGGGGAAAGGAAATATCATGTTCTAAAGCTTATAGGCTTATTAACCTGATAAATCTGCAAGGTTTGATGGGCTCAGCTGTGAGTTTTCTGTTGTTCCATATGATTTTTGGGGGAAAACCAAAGGAAAGCAGCATTGAGGTTCATTACAGCATCCCTCCACCCAGGCAAGCTGGAGGTGATATTGTTGCTGATTCTGCTGCTGGTTTATTCACAGAAAATAGAAATTTTATGGATGCTGAGAGGTTTTATTGTGGTTCTTAATGATTCATTTGACCCTTGATGGCTGCCAGTGAACCCAGCCTGGGAGGCAGAGCCTCTGCAGACAGAGCAGGAGACAGAAATGTCAATTGCCACTTGTTCTGTTCAACCTGATTCCTCCAAACCTGAAGAGGGAATATCTGGAATGGATCTAAATCTCCATCTATGCTTCATGCATGCAAATCACAGGTGTGATTTGTGCTAAACTGCATCCTGGAAAGCTGGCAAAAACAACCTCCGAGGAGGGGGGAGCAAATGGGAGGGTTTGAGTGTTCAGGCAATGCCTCTGAGTGTGTCTGAGGGGAGGGCAGAGCCCTTGGGCCCCGTGCTGGGCTGGTGGTGCCTCAGTGCCTCTGGCCTTGGTACCCCCAGGGGAGCTGCAGTTGGATATTGGGAACATTTCTTCCCAAAAAAGGGCTCTCCAGCCCTGGCAGGGGTGGAGTTCCAATCCCTGGAGGGATTTGAAGCCCTGTGGATGTGATATTTGGGGACCTGGGGCAGTGTTGGCTTTGGGAGTGCTGGGGGGTGGTTGGCCTCAGTCTTAGAGGGCTTCTCCAACCCAAATTATTCCATGATCCTGTGGTTCTTCCGTTCCAAAGCAGTTTGTGATTTCTCACCTGGTCAAAACCTCTCCTTTAGAGGGATGGGAGAAAGGGGAGCAGAGGAAGGACTGTCCAGGTCCAATGGAGATCACCTGGGCCTCAAACAACTCATGATTTTAAAAAAATTAAATCACCAATGCACCAAAGTTTACCCAGAGAATCTCAGACTGAACCTGGAAACCCTGAGCTTTAATCACCAGCCTGTTCTGGCCCCTCACCTTCCTCAAAAAGTGTCATGTGAAGGTTAATTTCAGATTAAAACGGAGTTGGACTGACTGCAGACACAATGGGAGCTGAGCTAAGCTGTGCTCAGGCAGAATCCAGCCCAAAGTGCTTTTCTTTGCAGCAGGAGCACGGCCTAATCCTCTTATCCTTGGAGCTGGAGGTGCTGGGCCAGTGGGAATGGGAGGTTCCATCCAAGAGAGGATTTGCTCTCTGAACGAGAGGGCTTGGGCTGGAAATGCAAACACTCACCTGAGCTGCTGATGGGTTTATAAAGGGTTTCGAGCTGCAGGCTTTAAATGAGGCAAATTTCATCCTCATTTCAGCCCTCGTGGGCCTGGAGAATCCCGAAGAGCTTCGGCAGCAACCACAATTCTTTTTAATCCACTTTTTCTTTTTAAAAAGTCATTTCAGAGTCGTCGTGTTTTGTCAACCACGACGTGATCAGCACCACCCCAAGGAGGGAACCCCAGGCTGAGATCACTTCAGGGATTTTTGCTAAAAACTCCAAAAGGCTCTTCCATCTCACTGGGTTCCTCCTCACAGCTCTCTGTCTCATGGAATGAAATACAATTTATTCAGGAGGTTGGATCACAGCATCGTGGGATCATTGTGGTTAGAAAAGACCTTCCAGATCATCAAAATGATCTGAAATATTGCAGTGAAATTGGGCAGCGTTTCGAACAGCTCAGGTCTCCCCAGACACTCACACAAAGGTCCCTTGTGGAGCCTTTGTCCGTTGATTTTTCAGTGTAAACGCCAAAGGAAATGCAACATTTGGGGTTTCTGCCTCACTGTGTGCATGTCTGACACTCTGTGGCTGTCAAAAAAATTATCCTCAACGTTTTCTTTGGAATTCTGGAATGGTTCAAGTTGGAAAAGCTCTTGGATCAGCGAGTCCAACCATTAACCCAGCTGGTTTTTGTAGATATGGTGCTCATTCTCTGAAAAAATAAATGGAATTTAATGTTTTTCAGCATTCCCTGGGCAGTCCAACGTTCCCAGACCATGTGGGATTCAGCACTTTCACACCACTTTGGATAAATACAATAATATATAATATTATTGTTATATGTAATTATATATATATATAATATTATTAATACAATAATATATAATACATAATACAATAATATATAATAATAGAATCCCCTAAAATACTGCACCATTACATTTGTTGCAGCAACAAATGATTCTTTTAGGCATGAAACTTTTGCTGTGTTGTTGGAAATTAACTGATTTATTAATGAGATCAACAGAGTTTATTAATCCTGTAGAAGTCTGGATTAACTATACTCAGTGTGGGCTGAAATATGGCTGCGTCGTGGAAATTAATGTCCAAAGAATTTTAATTGTCAGAAAAAAATTTCATTTGGTGTATTAACAACTAAGCATGTATAAAATAATGTTGGAGGGAGAAAAATAGAAAAAAAAATATTCTTTGTATTGTAGCTGCTTTAAGTATAAAGATTTTTTGAGGAACTTTCCATTTAAAATGCACTTTTAATGTTTCTCCCTCGCTGCCAGGCTTTGCAAGGTCTCCACCTGATATATTGGAAGTGGTAACAAACTCTTGAGATGGATTTTTGAAATCTTTAGACCTCTGACCAGGCTCGCAGTGGTGACACAGAGGTAACAATAAAACCACTTGAGAGACATTTAATGGGACACTTCAGATGAAATCCCTGGGGTTGGTAATGGCAGCTGAGCGTGTTCTTGCCATTTTCCCATTTAACAAGAAGAAAAGGCCAAACAAGGAGCAATTAGTCAGAATAAAATCAGCTTTGATGACATTTTCCCTCCTGAACTCTGGTATAAAATGGTCACCTGAGGAAGAACTGAAAGGATGTGTGAGGAATTTGGAAGCAGAGCTGCATGTTCATGCACAGTTTTTTTTTTGCAAGATGAGCAGGTAAAGCCACCGCAGGGTTCTTGGTTCTCTGTTCATATTTCGCTTGATTTTGGTCCAAATTTTCATTAATCTCAGCTTTTCCTTGAAGCCTGTGCAGGTTAAACCTGGTTTTCATCCTGTGGATCTCCATGATGTTGGTGTGCTCGGGTTTCCCAGTTGACCCTTCCATGGTAAGTCCCCATTCCCTAATTATTCCAAGATCTGTTTCATTCCTTTCCATTTACTCCTTTATTTAAATTAATTTTTGTTTGCTTGATTGCTTCTTTGCTATTGTGTTTTTTTGTTGTTTTTTTTTTTTATAAAATGAAAGAACTTTGTGGTACTAAAGCTATTGGTTAAATATTATCACCCAATTTTCCTGGAGCATAGCCTAATTTTTCCTGGAGTTATTAATAAAATATGCAAGCCTCTGAAATAATCATGTGAGCAATTCAGTGCATCTTTAATGTGGAGTGTGGGGAGCTGAAATCCTGGATGGAAGAGAGAAAACCACAAAATCTCCTCTCCATTTAATCTGACTTCCTTGCATATCTCAGAGAGATGCAATTATATATATACGTATTAATTTCAATTATTGCTAGTGAGTTTATCAATTAATTAACTTATTTATAATCAACTTATTTGTTTCTACACAGCTGGATCTGAGTAGCCACATTTCCTAATGGATGGGTTCTCTTTATGGCAATGATGTCATGGTTAAAAGGAGTTTAATTGCTTCAATAAATGTCAAAATAAAAGTTATTTATTCAGTAAATCTAGTAAAATAGCAGCTAAAAATTCAAAAGGGGAATTTCTCCATGCTTGATTTTTTTTTTATTCTTTTTTTTCTGTGCAAAAAGTATTTTTTTTCTTATTAGGGAGAAAATTCGTTCTGGAAAACACCTTGTCAGTGGCAGAAGGTGTTGGTTGCAGAAAAAGTCATTAAACAAATAAAAAAATTAACTTAATAACCAGTATTAAATAACAGCAATAAAACACTGAATTAAAACAAACCCTAAGGAAGTTAATCATGATTTTACCAGCAATTCCAAGTGTTAATCCTATGGCGTTGCATGGAATTTTTAGAGATGGCAGAATATGGTTTTTAGATGGAAAATCAGCTGGGAAATCAGGATACAATGAAAGACACACAGAGCAACCATAGACATGGAAGGAAATGTTTTTATTTTATAATTCAGCAGCAATTAAATGCAGTTTATTTTAAGAAATATGTCGAAGTTTTTACGTAGTTGGCATTTTTTGCCCTATAAAGTGCGAGTAAAAGGAATGTGTGCAAAACCCTGGATTTTTATCCAAGCCTGGATTTTTATCCAGGCTTTTTAAAAATCCCATTACTATTTTGTCATTATTAAACTTACTCAGAACTATTTCCAGAATTGGTCATAACTACTGGAAAGCCTCCTCCGAATTTTAGCTTTAGAGGTATTTTTGTTTTCTCTTACCTATAATTTAAGCCTCAGAGGTTCAAACAGGTTATAAAAAGCTGGTATTTTATTTTTCCCTGAAAAAAAAATCTCATTTTACAGCAATAAACACCCGTGCAGTTCCAATGAAACTGTGTCACAGCTGGTCAGCATCACCGAAAACAATTCATATCATACCCTAAACATAATTGTATCAGTATTAGACCAGAAATGTATAAAAAAATACTATGAAAAAAATCTGATTTCGAACACAATAAATCCTTAGAAAATAACAGCTCTTCCTTGTCATTCAAAGCATAAATCGCTTTTGTGTTCCTACTTTGCATCCCGCACAAATACACAAATCCATAATTTTACCTTCTCTTATCTCTTTTTTTTTTTTATTATTTTTATTTTTCTGCTCGTTGGTTTGTTTGCCTTTGATCTGCAGAGCACCAACCCTTTTCACGCGAGCCGCCAGCTGTACGGGAGGTCAGATGTGTGCCTGGTGCTGCTGAGCAGCTGCCTCGCCAAGGGATGGGGCAGGGATGAGGAGCTGGCCCTCGGGAATTCCCTCCACAAAAGGTCCTTCCGCAACGGCGTCGGAGCGGGAATTAAAAAAACTTCCACCCGAAGGGCCAAGTCCTGAGGAAATGCCCCAAAGCCCGGCCCAGGTTGTGACAGTTGGTGTCTCAGTCCTTGCTTCCAGTTCCTTTTGATGCTTTTTTCCGACGAGGCCGCCTCTGACAAGGTCCCCAGGTGCCGCTTTCCGGGCGGAGCAGATGGGAGCGCTCGGAAGGGCTTTGTTCCCAAAGTCACAGCAGAGCAAAGTTTTGTCTCCAAATGAATGTTGCCATTGGCTTCATCCCCCTCCTTTGTCAGGCAGCAGGTTTTAATCGAGTCGCTCTGTGGCGAACCCCTTGGCTTTATCTGGTGCTTCTTCTCAGGGTCAGGGTTAAAGGACGGGATTCTTGTTGGGATTTGGGTGTTTATTATTTCTGATCTCAGTCACAGCCCCACTGACCGTGAGTGCTGCTCCATGCTGAGTGAGCAGAGCAGAAATGACACCCAGAGTTCTGTCCTCAAGGTCTTTTTAAACCTAAACTGCCCAATTATGAGATGCCAACTAATTAATTTTTACTTTTAACCCAATAACAAATCACCCATGCTCCACATTGTGGATTTTTTTCAACCAATCACACAAAATCACCCAAACTTGTGAAGGAGAAGAGGAAGGAGAAGAGGAAGGAGGAGAAGGAGAAGGAGAAGGAGAAGGAGAAGGAGGAGGAGGAGGAGAAGGAGGAGGAGGAGGAGGAGAAGGAGAAGGAGAAGAACTAACTTACGCCCTAAACCCACCCTGAACCCTCCATCTTGTTTCATATATATTACTATATCTCAAAATCTTAAATTCTAAATCTTACACCCTGTGAGATAACACACTTCTGTTCAACGACACACTCATAATCTCAGTGCTGTCACTCAGTTTTGGAAACCTTTTCCATGGCCTCAGGTCAAAGGCAGTGCATTTTTGGGGATCAGTCCCCGGCAGCACAGAAAGTCTGAAATCCTCTGTGCCCAGGGTTCCAGCATTGCTCTTTGATTAACACAGAGATAATCCCATGTTTTGGGGAGATGCACACAGCCTGTGGGGAGGACAGAGGATGATGTTCCCAAAATCTCTCCTCTCTGCCAGGCACGAGGCATTCCTGTGCTTTCCAATCCCAAATTTACTCAAAGACAACTGGTGGTTTTAATACAGATTTAAAGTACATTTCATTTCAGGTTTCCAATGATACGAAGGGAGACTGGTGAAAGAATCAGGTCCTACTTGTAACTTCCATTTTTTAATATAGTGATTTAAAATGACTTTGGCAGGAAATAGTCTCCAGAGATGTCTCATCTCATATCCAGAAGAATCCTGGGAAATCACTCTAAGGCAGGGTATCAGCACTGCTCCCTGTGCTTCAATTAATTGACTTAGGTAGGCAACACCCAGCTGATGAAATGTGCCAAATCTGGGATTTTTTTTTAATTTCCTGTTGGGGGAAAAAAAAAAAAAAAGGGAAAAAGTCATTTGATGTGAAATATGTAAATGTGGTGTGGAGGAAAGGTCAGCTGATGAGTTACACACGTGTGAGTTGTACTTGTGTCTCTGTCCCCTGAGTGTAACAAGCTGTGCCCTTGGCTTGAAAATGTGGCAGAGTGTCCCTGCAATCCATATTAATTACAATAAATCACTCTATGGATGTTTTCTAATATTTCCATGTTAAATATCATAGCTCAGGAGATGGTTTTTAACCCTACAATCAGGTGGGTTGGTGTCATCAGCTCTGTGATGCCCTCCCTGAGCTCATGGGGAGAAGTGAGCCCAGCACGGAGCTGTGCTGGTGGGACAGCAGGATTTGCTGGATCATTTCTGATCCAAGGAAATCAAACGCATCCCTGCCTGTGTGTGTCTGGGCTGAAAAGTTTCACACATCCTGGCTTTTAAAGTGACTTAAACACTTGAGTTCTTTTGGGGTTGTCTTGAGGTTGCTGAGTCGAGTGGGAACCACGGAAGTTAGGAACCATGGAATCCTAGGAACAATGGAATCCTAGAAACCATGGCACGAGGAACCGTGGGATCCTAGGAGCCACAGAATCCCAGGAACCATGGAATCCTAGGAACCATGGAATCCTAGGAACCATGGAATCCTAGGAACCATAGAACCCAGGCACCATGGAAACCAGGAACCACAGAATCCCAGGAACCATGGAATCCCAGGAACCATAGAACCCAGGCACCATGGAAACCAGGAACCATGAAATCCTGGGAACCATGAAATCTAAGGAACCATAGTCCTAGGAACTATGGAATCCTAGGAACTGTGGAATCCCAAGAACAATGGATCCCGGGAACCATGGAACCCAGGAACAATGGAAACCAGTAACCATGGAAACCAGGAGCCATGGNTCATGAAATCCCAGGAACCATGAAACCTAGGAACAATGGAAACCAGTAACCTTGGAAACCAGGAGCCATGGAATCCTAGGAACCATGGAACCCAGGAACCATAGAAACCAGGAACCATGGAAACCAGGAGCCATGGAATCCTAGGAACCATGGAATCCTACGAACCATGGAAGCCAGGAACCATGGAAGCCAGGAACCATGGAAACCAGGAGCCATGGAATCCTAGGAACCATGGAATTCTAGGAACCATGGAAGCCAGGAACCCTGGAAGCCAGGAACCATGGAATCAAAGGAACCATGGAATTCTAAGAACCATGGCACCCAAGAACCATGGAAACCTGGAACCATGGGATCCCAGGAGCCATGGAATCCTAGGAACCGTGGAATCCCAGGAACCATGGAAACCAGGAACCATGAAATCCTGGGAGCCATGAAAACTAAGGAACCATGAAGTCCTAGGAACCATGGAATCCTAGGAACCATGGAATTCTAAGAACCATGGCACCCAAGAACCATGGGAACCTGGAACCATGAGATCCCAGGAGCCATGGAATCCTAGGAATGATGGAACCCAGGAACCATGGGATCCTAGGAACCATGAAAATGCCAAAGGAGTGAGCTGGGTGTTTGTTATCCTTGGGAACTATCGGATAGGAGCAAGCCTGGGATGGCACCATGGTGACACGTGGCATGGCCCTGTGGCATTTCAGCCATGGCAGATGTCCTGCAAATTTCCCATCCCAAACACTGTCCAGGACTTCCTAAGGAGCAGAACTTCACTGCCTTTAGCCATGGAAAAGTGAAGGGAATGATTCCTGGATGGTGGCAGAAGCAAAAATTGATCCTGAGTGCATGGATTGTCCAGAGCTGTGGCTGCCCCTGGATCCTTGGAAGTGTCCAAGGTCAGGTTGGACACTGGGGCTTGGAGCCACCTGGGATAGTGGAAGGTGTCTCTGCCATGGTGAGGGGTGGAATGGGATGGGATGGGATGGGATAAGGTCCCTTCAAGACAAACCATGTGATCCCATGATTCCATGATTCCATAAATCCATTCTGGGTCTGTGCACAGCTGTGGGGATGGAGCTGTTTTGTCCCAGTACAGAGCTCTGTCCTGCTCTTATCCCCACCCAAACGATCTTTCAGGAAAGCAAAAAAAACCACAGAAATTCATATTTCCTATTGTTTGATCTTTGAGATCCGTTTTTGCTGACATTTTCCTCCATAATCCTGCCTTGGTAACCTGGGATGAGCAAGGTTGTCTTTAAACCAACAGAACTCTGCGTGGAGCTTGGAAAATCAGCTCTTCCATTTATTGTGCAGGAATGACAGTAACTCATTTAGTGTTTTGGCATTTGTCTTTGGGCAGGCCAGAGGGATGCAGAGCTGGTGTCCTGCTCCCCCAGCCCTTCATCCCCTTTTACCAAAAATAAGGGATGCAAGAAAAATTGGCTGCTGAGAAAAATCCCATTCTTTATGATTTAGCCGGTCCCTGCCAGGAAGGATCTGCATGTACAAAACGATGGGACCAGGAGGCCACCAAGAGCCATGAGTCACCAAAATCACCTAAATCCAGAGCCTGGGAAATGTGGATTTCCAGCTGCCTTTGAGGAGTTCTGTCACTGGAGGGCTGCTCTGGCTCACCCCGCAGTGCTGAACTCAGCTCTGAGCTTTAAAGGTGGCTTTGTTTTGGAGAGAACACAGAGTAACCTCAGTGATCTCTGTCAGGAAATCAGGATCTGAGGGTGCCATCGCCGGGCACATTAATTTTTATGCTGACAGGAACTGGAAATGTGGCAGAAAATGTCTGTTTTCACTAAAAAATGAACAATGGGAACAACTATAGGGATGCCAACCTGCACCATAATTAATGTGTTGTCATTAATTTTCTTTCTTTCTGGAGAACAGCGATTCATGGTGCTGTGAGAAGAAAATCTGTGGATTTCTTGACTATTTTTCTTGGCTAACCTAACAGAAAAAGAAAAGATAAAAGAGTTTGGAGGGTGGGAAGAGTGATGCTTTGTCTGGGAATTGAGGAGCAAGTTGGGAATCTGGGAATGCTCTGGCCAGTCTTGGCTGAGTAATTCAGTCAGTGACTTTAGAAAAATAATTTCTACTCAATTTCCCCATCTGAAAAATAAGAAACTGCCTTCACTGAGCCATCTTGATTAAGCAGTGCCATGACTGATAGATTTGGGAAGAGTTTAGGGACAGGAAAGAGTGGCTCAATAGCTGGAGAGGCTGAGGGAGAGGACATGAAGAATTTCTGAACCCATAAGGATTTTATTTTCCTTACTGTGCTCTAAAATGTATCTACCTCTGGAAGCTTTAGACATAAATTTCCAGTGATGACTCCTTGTTTTTGGGCTGTGGGAACCATCCCTGAGCTCACCAATCACTGTTTGGAGCAGCCAAACTCGATTTAGCCAGTTTTGATTCTAGTTCAAACTAGAGACCAGATTCCCCTTGATTTACTGAATAAATGGCTTTTGTTTTGACATTTATTGAAGCAATTAAACTGCTTTTACCTGTGATGTCATTGCCATAAAGAGAACACAAACATTAGGAAATGTGGCTGCTCAGATCCAGCTGTGTCCAAAAAAATCAGCTGATTATTAATAAGTTAATTAATTGATAAACTATCCTGTGCTGGGCCCTGGAGTTGGGCTGATGCTACCCTGAGGTAGCATCCTCATGCCATGCCATCCCTTATCCCATTGATCCCATTCCTTATCCCATTGATCCCATTGATCCCATTGATCCCAT
>VZTB01009276.1:64021-79500 GCA_013397245.1 Thryothorus ludovicianus
GGGAAGGGAAGGTGCGGGAAGGGAAGGGAAGGTGCGGGAAGGGAAGGTAAGGGAAGGGAAGGGAAGGGAAGGGAAGGGAAGGTGCCATTGCTGGATGTGTGGGGAGAGCAAGGGAATATTGCTGTGCAATTTCCAAACTCCCTTCCCAAACACAAATCCCACAAGTCCAGTGGGCAGAAACCAGGATTAAATCTGTCATGTTTTAATTTCATTCCAGCACCTTTGTTTGAAATCTGAACTAACTTGCAGAGGGAAACAAGGAGTCCTCTAACACCTGAATTCCAGCAGCAGAAACAACAGGCAGACTCCAAAGGGCAGTAAAATATTCCATAACCTGTAAAAACCAGAGCATTCTCCAGCAGTGACTGAGGAGTTTTATATCCTGTATGGATTTCCTTCGAATTTTAATGAAGGAAACGAAGTAACAAGGAAGATTCTCCCTCTTTAATCGCAGAGTGGATTCTTTGGAAAATGAGTGGGATGCTTTTCATCTTTTCCTAATGAAAATACTGCCACCAGCTGGTTAACAAATGGGTTTGGCTGAGGCTCTGCACTGAAAAAAATTACAGCGTGGGGTTTTAACCCACAGCTGCATTGGAAGTGATATTTGAGGTCAATATGTTTTCAGAACAGAAAGTAATTAATTATCTGTATGCTTCATTTCTTTTTCAAATCGAGGTACATGATAATAAAGCAATTAATGCTTTTTGCCTTAAATATCTTATTAAACAAAGGTGGGCAGATCAAGAGGCGCTTTTATCACCTTCCACCTCCATGAACTGGTGTGACCATCTCAGATTCCTGATCAGCTCAGACACCTCCAGGTCTGTAGCTGATTATTTCTCAATTAACCATGAAATTAATTGAGCTGAGACATTTGAAATACATTAAAATGAATTTGCCTTTTCAGATCCATGAGTTTTTACTGGTGTTCAATGCTTTGGTGAGCCCCTGCTCACCAGAGCTGGAGCAAACCCTGGCAGCTCTGGGTTGTGAGGGCAGCACAGGCTGCAGTTCTGGGTCTTGGTGCCAAAATTTTGGGATGGTTCCATCAAATCCTCACTCCTGATTTTGGTAAAGCAGCGGCAGCATTGACATTTCAATGGCCATGGTGGGTTCTGAGACAATTCCTGTGCTCAGAATGATCATTTCAGGCTTCCTGCAGCAGTGAGAAAAACGCAGCTCGGCTTTTTAAAGCTGATGGAACAATCACTGGGAAGAGAAATGTTGTAAATGGAGGGTGAGGCTCAGAGGCACAATTCCGTGCTCAGGGGGGATTCCCAATTGATGCTGTGCTGGAGAGACTGAGGATTTATTGCAGCCTGGGCACTGGGAGTGCAGCAGGGGATGGCTTTCATGTTGGAGTAAATCATTTCCCTTACAGGTGCTGATCTCCTCTGGCCCCAGACTCAGCTACTGACTTTTTGTGTTTGTGATTCCTGTCTTGTATTTATTGTTTTGGTTGTTTTTTATCTCTCAGGAAGCTGGAGCCAGGAAGGATTTCAGGATCCCTTCACCAAGCTTTGGCCTGAGGAGATTTGCCACCCCCCAAACCTGTGCCTGTGATATCACAGAAGCCTCGAGGCTGGACAAGCCCTGGAGTCCAAGCTGTGCCCACCCTGTCACCAGCCCTGAGTGCCATGTCCAGGTGTCCCTTGGACGCCTCCAGGGGTGGGAATTCTCCTCTTGTCCTTCTCTGGGCACTCCAGAGCTCTGTGGCTCTTTACAAAGTCTGTCCTGCACCATGGGCCAAGAATTCTCCCTGGTTTTGCCACCAGACTCAGCTCAGGGCAAACCTGAACCATTTCTTAACTCTTATGTGTCACCTTCTTTTTTTCAAGTTTTCTAAAGCACTTTCTAACTCGATGTTTTTCATAGTTCTTAGCTCTTTCTCACACACGGGTGTTGTTATCAGAAGAATGTTTTTGATACAATGAAGTTGTTTCCATATTTTCTCTTGGTGTGAAGAACAACTGATGGGCAGTTGTCTTGACCAACGGGATGGGAGAGGTGTCAACCTTCTTCTACAATCCCTGCTCTGTGTGGAAATACTATAAATATGGAGTCAGATGTTTTAATAAATAGTTTTTGGCCTTCTCATCAAAGAATGTCCATGTGTGTCCTTGCATGTCCCACAATGACACTTACATTATCGTTAATAGATTTTAAGCAATTAAAGACATGATTTTTTTTAAAAAGTGATAAAATTTTAAGTGACTCCAAGTTTTCTACGAGCTGTTTCAATCCAGCAGCCCACAACTCCTTCTTGAAGCTCTCTGTGGTGTGGGGTATTTTCCCCAAAACAACCCTCTGGGATATGAGACCAAATTAACAGCTTCTGTTTTTTCCTTGGAAACAAACATTTCTCTAATGATCCAGTATCTCATTAGGCCACACTAAAATACTGGGTTTGCTCAGGGAGGACCTGGTTTGTCATGAGCTGACAGCAGGTATTGGACCTTAAATCATCCCAGAATTGGAAATGTTTTGTCTGTGCACCTTCCCCACCCTGAGAATGTCCTATCCATATCCATTGGAATGCCTGAGTGGAATATTCACTGCTCAGCAACAGCAACAAACACATTTCAATCCGTGCCTTTAATTGGCTGCACAAATTTTCCTCTGGGAAGGAATTCAGGACATAAAACATTTTACAAGGCTGGTGCAGATCATGTCGTGTTCTCTCCCAGCAGTCCCATTCATTCCAATGGATTGCCTGCAAAATTGGGAAGAGCCAGAGGAGCCAAGAGGGAATCCAGCCCCACACCTGGCCAGGGATGCTGCTGGCAGCACCAGGAGAGAGGTAAAGCACCCTCAAGTCACCTCTGGAAGCTCAGCCAGGAGGAGAAATGTCTCTGTTTGCTGTCCAATACTCCTGCCTTGGAGAGGAGGATTAGGGCAGGATTGAGCTGCAGTGAGCCAAGGGCACTCCTGTCCCCAGGGCAGCTTGTCCCAGGATTTGGCAGAATTTGGAAGGCACCACTGGCACCACGTGGCCGCTGCTTTACCCTGCCTGAGGCGTGGGCATGACCTGGGAGTTCCAGAAACTTGGCTGTGGGGGATGACACTGGAACCCCCTGATCTCTGAGGACACCTGGGGTGGCCCCAGCACAGGTGACATCTCTGTGGCCACAGGGGACAGCTGGGTCCCTGCTCTGTTGGTGACCAGAGCCACGATGGAGCTGCAGGTACCAAATGCAGACCCTGGGTGAGGAGAAATGGGAGCAGCGCTGAAAATCTCTTTGTTTTACAGATTTCACCCCGGTTTCTTTATTTTATTTTCTATTTTTGGGTCTATTTTAAGGAGGTTCATGGGGGGAGGATTTTATTGCTACACAACTTCCTGACAAGGGATAGGATCAGGGATCAGGCTCTGAGAAGAGGAACAGGGACAGGAGGACAGGGAATGGCCTCAGGCTGGGCCAGGGCAGCTCAGGGTGGACAGCAGCAGGAATTTCTCCATGGAAAAGGTTTTCAAACATTGGAATGGGCTGCATTGGAATTCCCACACCTGGATGGGTCCAAGGAAATCCTGGAGGTGGCACTCAGAACTCTGGGCTGGGGACAATGTGGGCTCTGGGCACATCTTGAGCGTGATGTTCTCAGAGGTTTTTTCCACCCAAAATCATCCTGTGAATTTGGGATCTGATACATGAATCATCGGATGCTGCCAGCAGCAGATAAAAATCCAGACCTGATTCTGAAATTTAAGTTGTTCCATAACTAAACAACTCATTCCAGGGAGATATCTGGGCACCTGCCTGTTTTCAGCATCCATAAAGATCATTCTAGATTCTGACAACACTACTCAAGTAGAGGGTTTCTTATCAACAAAGAATAATTGAATATTTGAAGTCAGTTATTCAATGAAATCAGGATATGAAATAGTCAAATTTAAACTGAAAATGTGCAGATGTGTATGGGGCAGCAAAGTGCATCGTGCTGGTTTGAATTCCCTGGTAACTTGTGAAGTGTCTCAGGATAATTGCACTTGAAAATTGATGTTTGGGTCTCTGACAGGCTGGGAATATCCATCTTCCAAACTACAGATTCCCAGCACAGTGGAGAACTCTGGGTTCCACATGAGTTTATTATGAGTTCCACAGAAATCCTAATTGCACTTCTAACTGCCAGCAAGTCTGGCAGAAGAAATAGAGAATTTAAGAATATTTCATTTACGAATTTAATATTAGAACTTAAGGAGTGGATCCCAATTATTCCCTGAACACACAAAAGCGATGAGAAGGGGCAGATTTTGTGTCCCAGCAAAGCTGATGTGTCCCAGCAGGATGGGAGCAGGCTCCAGAGGGGTGGGGATGGTGCTTGGTCCCTGTGGGGTTTGGATCAGACCCCGGGACAGCAACAGAAATTCTGCAATATTGACTATTCCAGAGTCATGTTTCTCTACAGATCTCCTTAACTGTCCCCTCATTAACTGCAGCCTAATTGGGCTCTTCTCATTTCACGTGTTGACCTTCAGTCAAACTCAAACAGACACTTGAGGGGAAGAATTAGAGAGCTCCTTTTGGAAAAAATGAAAATCGTGGCATGTCAGGCATGACAAACATCTTTATTTCCTCCCTGTGTGTTTCTGAGGCTTGACTTCTGATTCAGCACATGAACACCTGCAGGAAAAGCTGTTTTCCCAATGTTCTGGGCAGATTTCTGCTCAGGATTATTTCAGATTGCAATGTTTTACTTGCTGATAAAATGTAAATAAACCCAGGGGCTCCTATTCTCCTTTGATAAAGGAATTAACAGACTGAAAGACAAAACAGTCCCTCTAAAAAGATGTTTGCACACATTACAGAGTTGTGAAGCTTTTTGAAGGTTGCTCATCCAAAAATGGAAACAAAAGTAATGTTCACTGATGTTTTGTGCTGTAATTTAGCAGATTATCAGCTAAATAACTGATTTACTAATAACTAATAACTATTTAGCTAATAACCAGCAGGTTATTAATTGACTTCTTTTCCCATATCCTCCTTAGGGATACCTGGTCAATTCTGAAGGCAAATTGAGAAAATATCTCTGGATTTAGGAAGCACAACCAGGCAGCAGAAATGGTGGTGATTTTTAGCAGAGATTTCTGCAAACAGAGCTGTTACTCCTACAGGAGACTCCTGACAAGTCCAGAACAAATATTCTGACAGCGAATCGACTCCTGAACTGCATGAGCCAAGCACTTTAAAAAATGCTGTGTGTTGTCTCAGTCAAAGGTTTTCTACATTGTTGATAAACTCAGCTCTTCCAGCCTTCAGAGGAGCAATGCCTGCGTTCCTTAGAGGATCCTTTGTGTTCTCCTTGCAGGAATTCATTAGTACAGCAGCAACCAGTTAATTCTTACACATCTAAAAAGCCTTTTGTAGCCTGCAATGGGCTGCGAGCAGCACCCTCAAATAACACCTTAGGAATTAAAATGTTTTCCCTTCAGGAATTACTCCATCTCTCGCAAGCTAACAATGCCCACAGCTTTCCATCGTGTTTCCCATGGGAACACGAGCCTTTAGAAGCAGGAAAGGACTACCCTGAGGGGGGGGAAATAACAAGGAGAATGGAAAATCCAGGCTTGTGAAGGCATTTGTTTCCCAGTGACTAAACACAGAGTGTGGGTTTCCATTTTGCCTTTCCAACCCAGGCCTCGGTCAGCGAGGGGGAGGCTGAGGCCTCCCATGGGTCATCACCACCTTGGGCTTCAAAGGACATTTCTTCTTCTCTTTCTTCTTCTCCTCAGGCAGCTCCTAAAAAGAGCACTAAACCAACAAATATGGGAGGTTTGATGCTGTGACTCAGAAAAATCAACTCCCAAACAAAAGCTGAAAGAGACTCCAGAGGTGGGTCAGGCCCAGATCTTGTGTTGCCTCCGAGCAAAAACATTTTTCTAAACACGGAGTCAGACAGAAATCCTGCTGGGACAGCAGCCAGCAGGAATGCTGCAGACACTGGGAATGAGGAACTCTGGACAGCTCCTGCAAGAGCAATTAGGAATTTTTCAGCTGTCCCCCGTTGCCATTGCGTTGGTCCCGTTTTCCTCCTTGCTGGTGGAGAACAGCTGGGATGGTTTCTGCCCCTCAAACATCCTCCCTTACTCATCCTTTTCTTACTTTAAACTTCTTGTTAAAGAGTCGTGGTTCTTTTGAACCTCTACAGTTCACCTTTTGGAATTTATCTCTTAAATTAAATATCTCTTTTGCAGCTGTCACAAGAACAGCTCGTGTGCAATGTCCTCTCCCTTCCAGCAATTCCTGAAGAATTAATGCATGGAAAACCACTCCTACCTGAATTTTACCTTTCTGAGTGTGTCCCATTTAATCATTTTCTTGTGGAAATCTTCAGTTCTAATTGTTTGGGTTCTTTTCTATTTTGTGACATTGTAATTTTAACATAAATAGAAACACTGAGGAGAATCAGGCCAAGAAGAGATTCCTGTGGATGCACATTGAGTTATCCCCAAGTGTACTGATGAATTACTTCCTGTGGGGTAGAAAACACCTCATTTCCCTCCAAAAAATCCAAATAATCTGGTTCTACCATAAGATTTTATTACAAAATCCATCAAATTACGGAGGAGAAAAAAAAAATCCACTTCCAAATTTCTCTGCTTCTCCAAAACAAGACGTGAACTGTGTCATTAGCTTTGTTTTCGTCTCCTCTGCCTGAATTTTAAAGCTCTGCACATAAAGCAGCCGGAATTGCTGCTGGATTTTGAGGCAGGTGACATTTGTGGATGGCTGATGACTCTGGTAATGCTCTAATTCTGTGTAGTGAGTTGTCTCTAAGTGCTGGATGAAAAGCTGCCTGCATCATTAGGCACCTTGTTGTTTACTAAATGTCTTTTATGATCCTACAGGGGCCCCAGCGAAGGAATTTCTATTTTTGGGGGTTTCTAATTCAGCCGTTTGTTCTCACTCCGGGCTGGAATCTGGATTGATTCTCAGCTGAGACTGAGTTTAATTACAGAGTTTAACAGCAAAGTTCAGCATGGCTGGATTAGACAGCTCCAGGGTGGCTCTTTTAGCCTTAAAACAGCAACAATTTCCAATATATTCTGGTTTTGGTAGAGGGTGAGAATTTCAAAGGGAAGATCTTAAAGCGTGAGGCGGATATTGGTCTGGATCAGGGAATTGTGGTTGGGTTGGAAGGGAACTTCAAGGTTCAACCCCCTGCAATAAACAGGGACATCTTCATCAAGACCATATTCCTGACTTTTTGTGGTTGAGGGACATAATCTCTCTGGACTTCTTCAGGTGTTTGATATTAACCATGAGCCTCAACTACTTTTTCTTTAAAAATATATGTCTTTATTAAACATTCTGTTCTGTTTCTTTTTTTTTAGAAAAAAACAATTTAAAAAAATCTCTAGATAGATGTAAATATTCATTAAATGTGTGCTGTGAGGAAAAAATTACAACTGTCCTATGCTAGCTCTACAGCAAATCTAAAATAAATTTGCAGTTTAAAATTACACCAAAAAAATTATTGGGTTTTTAACCAACACAAATGTGATCAGCTGGTGAAGGATGTGTGTTGCTGGTGGAGGAATTAGAGTGGCAATCTGACACATTGTCTGGCAAGGTCTAATATTAAGAATATTTTCCAAATGCTACAAATAAACAGGAAACAGTCTGGAAGGATCCTGGATGTCTGACTCAGGTGGTGCTTCCCAGAAAATTTTTCATCAGTCCGTAACTACATTTTTTTTTAAGTTGCTGTAATTTCTCTTTGTTTTGCAAAGGAATTAATCCATGGGAAGGGGAGGATTTCCAGTTTGAAACACCCTTTGTGTTAAGGTGCTTTAAACCTGGTGGGAGTTGTTTCCCATGAGGCAGAAGGACAAGAGAGGGAGATTGTTCTGGAAAATTATCCAGGACTGGAGAACAGCAGAGAAAAGTGTCCCAACAAAAGGCTGGGAGAGCTGGGGGTGCTCACCTGGAGAGGAGAAGCTCCAGGGAGAGCTCAGAGCCCCTGAAGGGGCTTCAGGAGAGCTGGAGAGGGACTGGGGACAAGGGATGGAGGGACAGGACACAGGGAATGGCTTTAAACTGACAGTGGGGAGATTTAGATGGGATTTTGGGCAGGAATTCCTGCCTGTGAGGGTGGGGAGGAGCTGGGATGGAATTCCCAGAGCAGCTGTGGCTGCCCCTGGATCCCTGGCTGTGTTCCAGGCCAGGCTGGACATTGGGGCTGGGACAGTGGGAGGTGTCCCTGCCATGGCAGGGGTGGCTCTGGGTGGGATTTGGGGTCCTTCCAAACCAGCCTGAGATTCCATGGCAAATTTTATTTAGTTTTCAGTTAGTCACTTAAGCTCAGATTACGTGGCAGATTAAATCTTTTAGTTAATTATCCACCTATAATTCCAAGCAGAACTTTCAGTCATAGTCCTCAAATTTAAGCACAGCTCCACTCATCCTCCCCTTCCTCCAAATTATTCCGTTTAATTTTCTCTACTGATGTGAGTAATAACACAGCAGAACATTTTACAGCAAATATTCCATTATTTCCTTGTTGTTATTCTATAAACATGTTTTTGTGAGTGTTTTCCCTTGCAAGAGAAAGCTGCACCTCATGTGGGCGCCTCACATAACTCACCCAATAATCTCAGCACTCAAATTTTAAATGTTTCTCCATTAAACACTTATTTTAGCACAATAAATAATTTAATGGGTTTTCATTTAAAAGTGTCTCACCTCACAGAGTTTTCAATCTTCCTTTTTTTAATAAAGTCACATCATCTTATTTCTTGAATCTGAAATAAATGGACTTTTGCCTAAAGATTTTTGGGCACATTCAGTGCTGTAACTCTGCATTCACCATCTGAGTAATATGGGAAAATAAAAGGAAAATGAACGAGGAGGTGAGCTCACAAATATGGAATCAATAGATAAAATGAAGTGCACTGACATTTCAACAAATCCTCCATCAATTCCTGTCCTGAGTTCCCATCCCAAATGTGGAAATACTGATTGGCACCTCTGGTAATGACCAGGATAATTCCCAGAACTCCTCTGATGTGCTCAGATAATTATCCACACCCATCTCCAGTGCTGAATCTTTCCACTCTTGATCTTACCCAAAATTTAACTTTCTGTTGACTTTGAGCAAGGGAAACTTTCAATAACCTAAATATCATTAAAAAATCACTGTTCCCTGGGAATTATCTTTTATAAACAGACTGAAAGCTGAGGTTTCCCCTCTGCAATCAGGAATCTGCCAGGTGACTTTGGCAGCAAACTGGGAATTGATTTAAAAAATATTTAGGAGGTGGGAAAAATGTTTTTATTTGTCCTTTTTTTTTTTTTCTGGAGAGAGAAAATCAGTAGCTGTTAAAATTTTGCTTTGAGTTTTTGGAATCTATAGTGAGTAGAGAAAAGACTGATGGGTAAAAGCTTTAAAAGCTTCAGACTGAGGGGGTAGAGATTTAGGGGGAATATTGGGAAGGAATTCTTCCCTCTGAGTGTCCAAGGCCAGGGCTTGGAGCAACCTGGGACAGTGAAGGTGTCCCTGAAATGTCAATGTCCTCTCTTTCAGCTGGTTCAGAATCACCAATTTTTATTGCCACCCCCTTTGCCTGTTGCAGGACTCCAGGATAAACTTTTCCTTTCCTTTTTCCTCACTGGTGCCTCTGAACCAGAGCTCTCGACACCAGGACAATGCAGGGCTGCAGAAAATTCCGTGAGCTCGGAATTGTTGGTGGCACCCAGGACAGGAGATGCTCGTGGACATCCACGGGGCTTGGCCAGCACAGATCTTGCAAGTCAGGCTGAGAGAGCTCAAAGGTTGTTTGTGCTGATGGCTGAGAGCCTAAAAGACTTCTGCAATTACAGAAAGGGGCTGGAAAATATTCCATAGGCAAGGATGTGCTGGGGATTCATTCCCTGGTTTTATCTCCTTCATTTCAGAACACAAGTTATATTTCCTGAGCATCATTCATGGCCATAAAGTTCTTATCCCTCCATCATTGTCTCCTCATCCCCTTTTTTGTTAGAGGCTTTACTGGCCTGACATTCTGATCAACCCTTTGGAGCTGGGATAAATATTGGGATATTAATCTGATAAACCCTTTGGAGCTGGGATAAATATTGGGATTTTATTCTGATGAACCCTTTGGAGCTGGGATGAATATTGGGATTTTATTCTGATGAACCCTTTGGAGCTGGGATAAATATTGGGATATTATTCTGATAAACTTTTTGGAGCTGGGATGAATATTGGGATATTGTTCTGATGAACCCTTTGGAGCTGGGATAAATATTGGGATATTGTTCTGATGAACCCTTTGGAGCTGGATAAAGATCCAGCATGGTGGGAGCTGCTCTGGATTGGAGCATTCAAAACAATTCTATGCAACACATGGAAAATTATGATAAGAGTGTCTATAAAGCCTTTTAATGGGATGTGATTATGGATATTCTGTTGTCCTGCAGAAAATACCATGAGGAACTTCATGGGTATTGGAGCAGCTTAGAAGGAAACTTGCTTATTTCTAATCAGCCTTTATTAATTGAGAGCTTTTCATCAGTTAGTCCTAAATTAAAGGGAAAATCTTTCTGGCACCATTCAGAGCTGCTGTCCTTAGGCTTTCTCCTATGGAATAACTGCAGATGTTCAGGAATATTCATTTTGAAGCATTTCATTTACATTCTGACTTCAGAATGAAACAATGACCCTCACAGATTAGGCAGAGGAATTGATTAGCAGGGATGGAGGGATGGTTTTGGAAAATGTCACACTGTCAGCAGGAGGGTTTGAGGAGGGAACTGTGTCCCTGTCTGACCCAGAACACTCCTGAGCAGAACTTTGGAATTTCAGGCACAGCCTTTTCTCTTCCACTTCCCACACTTTGCAGTAATCCAGAGGGAAGGTCACACACACATCTGAAACCTTCGTGAAAAAACCTTAATTTCTTTATTTTTCCCTTCAGATTTCCTTGCTGTTGGCCAAAGAAGCTCTTTGGGGATAAACAGATTTTTTGCTTGATCAAAACCTCCTGTGTTTCTCTGGTACCTCTTTAAAGGCAGCAGCAGAGACCTTGGCAGTGTGGCTGAAGATTCCAGCAGAAATTTCCACTTTGTTCCATGGACCATTCCCATTCACCCCTCTTGGGGTGAAGGCTTTGGATGGGACATTTTTCCAAGATCTATTTTTTGCTTTGCTCCCTGCTTTGTCCAGCTGTGAGAGGGGGAAATTCTCATTTTATTCTCCTTTCAAACACCTAAAAATGACCTTGGAAAGCAGAAAATTGTTGGGGATAGAAAAGATCCAGGCTGGGGAAGCAGCTTGTGACAGATGTTGCTTGTGCAAAGACGAAAACAAACTGAGGTTTGAGGTTGCTCAGAAGGTAGAGCTGATGAGTAAACACAGCTAATAAATAAAGTAAATAAGTATTTGGCTATGCAGGAATAAACAAAGCTTACAGGATGATCCCAGAAGGTTTGAATTGTTTCTGTGTGGGGTTTGAGAGGGAAAACAAGAGAGAGAGGGCTGGGTCTGAGCAGCTCCTGAGTGTCCTCACCCCTGGCAGACATCTCCAGGGGGATGGAAGCTCCAGCACTGACCATTCCAGGTTTTCTCCATCTCAGCCATTCCTCCTCATTCCCCTGTGTCCTGGCTGGAATTTCTGCCTGGGATTTTCCCAGATGCACGAGGCAGCCAGGGATGGTGATGTCCCTCTGGTTTGTGCACATAAATCCAGCTGATGGAACCCTGGTGTCCTGAGAATTCTCTTCTTGGCCATGAACCTCCTTGTTTTGCTGAGGAGATGGGAGGGGAGGAGGCTGTGGATGGGTTAAGGCAGGAGATTTGTTATTAAAGATGAGAATTAATTGCTCGATTTTGGCATCTCTGAACTCCAGCTCTGCATTGCAGCATGTCCCATGGCTGGCATCTGGGCCAGGGAGGTGACACCCGTGCTGGCAATAAATTTGTCCCCTGCACCCTCCTGCAGAGGTCACCTGAGGAGCAGGACACAGAGCTGAAGCCCAGGACAGCTCCTTCCTTCCATCACTCCTTCTCTTGTCCCGGTGGTGCCAAGCTGCCTCTGTCAGACCCCGGGAGCCAAAAGTGATTTTGGGAAGTTTTCCATGTCTCTGCTTAATTCAAAACAGCTTCTGCAGCACTGGGGTGGCTCTGTCTGCTCGTGAGAAAAGGCAGCTCCAGGCTCCTGAGTGTTAAAGTGGAAAGTGGAGGTGTTCCAAAGAGCTCATCATGGAAGCACAGAGTGGGTTGGGATGGAGGGGACCTCAGAGATGATCTTGTTCCAACTCTTTCCACTGTCCCAGGCTACTCCAAGCCCTATCCAGCCTGGCCTTGGACACTTCCAGGGCTCCAGGGATCCACAGCTTCTCTGGGCACCCTGTGCTAGAGCCTCCCCACCCTCCCAGGGAACCATTCCTTCCTTATATCCCACCCAAATCTATCCTCTTTTGACTTGAAACCATTTCCCCTCTTCCTGTCACGAAAATATTTGATGCTTTCTCTGCTCCAGCCTCTCCCTCCTGAGATGGTGAAGTGAATAACCAAATAAAACTTCTCAGGGGGTGCTAAATCCAAAGGAAACCCAAGAACTGTCAGCCTTTATCCAAGGATGGAGCAGGGAAGCTCCTGCTTGGGCTGGAGCCCCTGGGAATGAGCAGTGATGTCCCAGGTAGCCACAGGGCTCGTGCCTGGTGCTCCCAGCCCCCTGTGACCACCTGAGATGCACTAAATATGAAATATGGCAATTTCTGGGGTTCTGAAAGTGCCAGGGTTCCAGGCTGGCATGGTCCCTGGGGCATCGTGGAGAGAGGAAGGGTCACTGCTGCACAAAGTGCCCCATTCCAGGAGCTTTTCCCCTCACACAGAGCCCAGGGAATGATGGAAACAGCGGATTTTGCTGGGCTGGGTTGAGCATTTTGTGTCTTTTTAATTTTCTTGTTGCTTACACATGAAATAATGGTAATAGTCCCTAAAAGCTGTTATTCCCCGTGCTGGGAAAACACTCTTTAGCCTCCTGCTGTAACAAGCATGTTTCAAATCCAGCATTTTCTGCAAGAATATAACCCTCACTGCTCAGGAGGTTTCACTAATCAGCCGCTGATTTTCCAGTTCTAATACTTCAGCTATTTATTCATTTATTTATTTATTTATCCAAATGCCCTGTGCACTTTATTTAAAGCTGTCTAAGATTTTATATAATGTTTCTTCAGACAACCAGAATAGAATGATTGACTACAAACTTGGGTTTTTTTCTTCATTACTCTGTACATAAAGGGGAAAAAAAAAACATAAGTGACAAGAATTAAACTTTTTTTTGGGAAATAACTCCTCAGCAGAGGCTTCACACCTGTCTCACTGCAGTGGCAGTGTTGTGATTGATACGAACAAGTTATAAATGCCATGAATATTTAAATTTTTACACAGCACAGGCATTTTTCAGGCAAAGGAATGATTTAGCTCTATTACTGTCTGCTGCTGCCACGTGGATTCCAGGTGAAACAGAGTCTGGGTCTGTGGTTTGTGCTGACAGGGAGTGAGCAAAGTGCTGAGCTCTTTCCCATCTCCCATCCTTGCTGCAGGTGGCCACATCCTTGATCCTTCAGCCTCCCATAAAACAAAAGGAAAAGCTGTGGGAACAGGCACTGGCTGGCTTCCAGGGTGGGAGATCCTGCGCTGAATTCACAACGATGGCTTTGGAAAGAAGATTCTGGCTTTGTTTTGTCCCCTCCCTGAAGGGTTTTCATTCCTCTCCCACGGTGTTCAGGAAATAGAGAGTTGTTAATATTCAAATCATTGTCATTCAAATCTAAGCAATGACATTTAGGTATTCTGCTGAAGTAAATCTCAATCATTTTGGGTGGAAAAGCCCTCTGGGATCATCGAGCCCAAGTTGTGCCCCATCCCCACCTTGTCTGCACCCAGAGTGCCACCTCCAGGAATTCCTTGGACAACTCCAGGGATGGGAATTCCAGTGCAACCCATTCCAATGTTTGACAACCTTTTCCATGGAGAAATTCCTGCTGCTGTCCATCCTGACCTCCCCTGGCCCAGCCTGAGGCCATTCCCTCTCCTCCTGTCTCTGTTCCCTGTTCCCAGATCCCAAATCCCCCCCGGCTGTCCCCTCCTGGCAGGAGCTGTGCAGAGCCACAAGGGCCCCCTGAGCCTCCTTTGCTGCAGCCTGAGCCCCTTCCCAGCTCCCTCAGGAATTCTCCAGCCCCTTCCCAGCTCCCTCAGGGATTCTCCATCCCCTTCCCAGCTCCCTCAGGGATTCTCCAGCCCCTTCCCAGCTCCCTCAGGGATCCTCCAGCCCCTTCCCAGCTCCCTCAGGAATTCTCCATTAAACTGATGAAATTAAATTCTCCCCCACTGCAGGCCTCCTCCTCAGCTCTGAGCCCAGCAGGTCCCATCCCAGCTCCAAGGGGTCACCAGGAGCATTTTCTTTATCAGCTGCATTTTGTTCCCCACTCTGCCTCATCCCCCCAGGCCCTCACGGGCACATTGTGATTCTCAGCAGTTATTCAATTTTATATGAAGGAGAATTTGTGGAAGAAGGTCAAAGAAGATTAATAAGGGACAAGGTGTCTAATAACTACACAATAGTAGACAAAAAAAGGAGAATGATCAGTGCTCACACTGTGCTGCTTCAACTTATTACCCTGCATTAGCAGCATTCATAATTTAAAACTTTAATAAACTCCCAGCCTCTTTGGGCCAAGATAGATGTTGCTGCTGGTTTTATTAGCTCTGTAATGGGCAGAAGCTTTATGCAACGTGATTATCCTGCAGAAGCAAACACCTAATCACTCTGGGAACATCCTCAGGAGCAGCTAAGAGGGACAAAATCAGACCAAATGCAGCCTTAGGACAGCGTGATTTCACCTTCACGTCGGAATTGCTGTGGAATAGAGGTCACTCAGTCTTGGAAGAGATGGCAAAGAAATGGAAGGCTCCAAATATCAAAGCTCAGCCAGCCCAGAATCCCAGACCTGGGATTGGGTTTGAGCTGGAGGGAACTCACAGCTCAACCCCCCTCCATGGACCAGGGACACCTTCCATGGATCAGGGACACTTTCCATGGAACAGAGACACCTTCCATGGATCAGGGACACTTTCCATGGATCAGAGACACCTTCCATGGATCAGGGACACCTTCCATGGAACAGAGACACCTTCCATGGATCAGGGACACTTTCCATGGATCAGAGACACCTTCCATGGATCAGGGACACATTCTATGGATCAGGGACACTTTCCAAGGACCAGGCTGCTCCAAGATCTATCCAGTCCAAATCTGGAGCCAGGTTATCCCTCATGGAATGCTCTTTTCCCCTTCATTCCTTCATGTTTCCTACAGTTTATTAAATCAGGACTTCTGCCTTAAGGAGCAGCGGCTTATTCCTTAATCCAGGACTATCTGCCACTTCTCTCTCCTATTACACAGCACATTTATTTCTCAATATCCCCCTCAAGCCAAAGCTCAGGTGTTGGATACACCAAACATCTCC
>VZTB01009276.1:80550-97350 GCA_013397245.1 Thryothorus ludovicianus
AGTTTTTTTTCCTTTAGAAGAGATTGTTGATGATTTCAAATGTTTCACATTTTTGGAGTGACAGAGCTGCATCATGAGGGAAGAAAACCACATCCTCTGTGTGTCCTTGCAGGGTTTCATTGTTTGGCTGGTGACAAGCAGAGCAATTAAAACTGAAGTTAAATTCTTTGCACTGAGTCATCCTGTGCAAATATTTTCCTTTTTGGGGTTGAGCTCTGCCAGAAGCCTGGATTATGATTTTTCTGTGTGTGCTGATGCTTTGGTGTTGTGTGTGAGACAAGGGAAGCTTTAGAGAATCCAGGTTTGGGTTTTTATTTTTTTAGAATTTGGGTTTTATTTTGCAAACCTCCACTGTCCAGGCTGCTCCAAACCCCAGTGTCCAACCTGGCCTTGGAAAATTCCAGGGATCCAGAGGCAGCCACAGCTTCTCAGGGTCTGCCAGGGAACAATTCCTGCCCAAAATCCAAAATAAATCACGTTAAAGCCATTCCCCTTTGTCCCACAACTCCATGGCTTGGTGAAAAGTCCCTCCCCAGCCTTTAGGCATAGGAGGTAACCAAGCCAAGAATTTTCTCCTTTTAATTTAATTTTTTGTGGCCCCAGCTCCTTCCCCTGGCAGTCTTGGGGACTCTGGCTCAGTCAGACCCCACTGGCCAAGGAGCCCCATCCCTCCCTCCTTGGGGGGGTAAAACAACCCCAAAATTTGCCCAGGATCATCCCAGGGCTGTCCCTCTGTCTGTGGGGCACAGATCCTCTCCAGGATCTTTCATCAGCATCCCAGGAATCGATGGAGGATGAGTTGGAGCAATAATCTGAGCAAGGTGTGTGGGAGGAAGGTTCCAGGAGGATAATTCAGAGTAATTCCGACTTTTCCTGCCAGTCAAAGTCAGCCAGTGTTCCCAGTGTGGAACTGGGAGCTGCTTCCCAGCCTGGACTGGAAATGAGGGTGGAAAGAGGAGTTTTGTTTAGGGTGGCTCCCTCTTCCTCTGCTGCAGTGGTTTTAATTTGATCATTTGGTGGAAAAAATTCAGATCTCAGTTCCTCCACGGGGCTGCCTTTGGCACCCCAAAATAATTTGATTTTCAAGACCATGAAAATCTATTTCTGCTGTTTTCTGCAAGTTCCTCCTCACTCACAACAAATATAAATATTACCTGTAAGCCTCCCTCAGAAACAACCTTCATTTTTCTCATTTTCCTGCATTTTGGGGCATTTTGGTGCTTTCCTGGTGCAACGTCACTTCAATCAATAAAAACAGGCAGAGGATAATTTTGCTCTCTGTTTTTTTTGTGATTAGTTGGGAGCCTTCTCATTAGAGGGAAGGAATTGCTCAACAAATATCCCATATTTATAATGAGCACTTTTGCCCAGTGCAATCTGCCCTGTTAAATTCCAACTTTGTGAATCTCTGCTGCAGATTACTGGTATCTCACGAGGAGAAATTTAGAACAGTCCAATAAAGACAAAAAACGTGGGTTATAGAATGTAGGAGTTGTATCATTCCTACACGACTCTTCCCTGATAGAGAAGGTTTGTCCTTTAAGTCCTCGTTAGGTAAAAAATGAACTGGACTCTCAGTTGTTCTCCTTCTCCAGGTTGTTCATTCTTTTCTTACCTCCAATTTCTGCACCCCAGGCTTTACACCAGCCTGGCGTGAGGGAGAAAAGGCACAAAAAATCCTCAAACACACAGAATCAAGGTTCTCTTAAAGATAATTCACCCAATTAGCACCAAGAACGTGCATTATTTCTACTTTTCTACCAATAACCAATGAAATTTCTGTTCATATAACTCTGCACTAATTCTGACCTGTGACCCAAACACTGCAGAATGTGGAGGAGATGAAGGAGGAGGAAGAAGCCCAAAAACCACAAGGATCCTCCACCTTGTCTCCATCTCCTCACCATCCTGACAAACCCAAAAATCTCCATTTCTCACCCTGTGATAAATTACATATTATGCTGCTATCTAATTGACATTCCTGATAATTCTGTCTCATCCCAAAGCCTGGGAAGCCCTTTCCATGGACAAAGGTTCAAAGCAGGATTTGTCAGAGGGTTTGGATCTTTTAAAACATGCAGAGAAATATTCTCTGCGTGCCAGATTCCAACACAGAATATTTGGGGATAGAAATGATCCAGTGAACCTTTCCTTTTGTCTCTCTGATTTGTGGGAATCCCTGAACCACGTTCCTGATGGGATTTAGGGAAGCTGCAGTGTGAGGAGAACAGCAGAGCTCAGGCCTCAGCCAACCATGGCAGGGCAATAAAATAATTAAATAGCCTGGGGGTGGCTTCATTCCTTTAATTCTGAGAGGGGTTTTTTTTGCCCAAATAAATGTCAGAAATGATGTTTAACATCCTGATATCTATTACAGTAATTAATATCACCGTGCCCAAGGTCTGGCAGTGACTTTCCAGGCAATTAATCCCACGAGGTGAGTTAATGCCACGCTCTCCACAGATGAGTTCTGAAGGAAAAAGGGTTTAATTGGCTGAACCAGGTCCGTTAAAATAAATGGGATGTGGGATCTGTGACTCTGAGCTGGATTTTAGGGGCTGCTCCAAGAGCAGGACACGAACCTTGGGATGTGTCCAACCCCATCCCAGCTCTCTGCTCTGGGGTAGCACCAGGAATTCTGTGTACAAAAGTGGGTGGCAAGAGCAGGGGTTTGTCACTGGGGTGCTTTGGATGGAAAAATTAAAAAAAAAAAAGATTAAAAGCTTTGGGGAGCTTGGCAGGGAGAGTTTGGGCTTTGTGTGACATCAGGAACATCCTGCTCCTCACACACAAAGGCTGGACAGGGCTTGGAGCAACCTGGGATGGAGGAAGTGGGATGAGCTTTGAGGTCCCTCTCAGCCCATTCCTGCTTGGAAATATCGGGAATTCGCCGCTGGCTCGCTCACAGCCCCGTTTTGGGGGGATCTGTGGCAGGGATCGGTGCCAGCAGCAGCGGCAGGAGCCGGTCCCGGTGCCACTAGATGGCATCGCCAGCCCGCGATTCTCCCATCCCTGCCTTGGGAATGACGCCGGGAGAACCCCAGGTCCAGGAGCGGGAGTGATGCCTTCAATTTTCACTTTTATATTTCCCACCCTCTGCCTTGCCCTGGGCTGTGACTCTGAGCCCCACACAAAGCGGCAGCGAGCTCCCCTCACAGCTCCGGCACACGGAACAATCCAGAACCAAGGGCACAGAACAATCCTTTGCCAGCCAAGTTTTTTCACTCCAACCCCACCGTTCCCACTGTCCCGGATCACAGAGCCCCAGGTGTGAGCATTTTGAGCACCTGCAGGGCTGGGGACGGGCAGCTCCAAGGCCCGACCACCCTTTCAGTGGATAAATCCCTCCTCTTATCCAGCCTGAACCTCCCCTGGGGCACTTGGGCTCACCGTGCCCACCCGCCCCCGGCTGCCATTCCCAAATTCCCCCCTTGTCCCGGACCCTCTCCCGCTCCCCGCACCTGCGGGGCGGTGCCGGCCGGGGCGGGACCCTGCGCGGAGGAGGGACGGAGGGCTGGGGGTCCCCCGCTATTTACCGGGGCGGGTTCCGAGCCGTGCCCGCACCATGCACCCCTTCGGGCCGGGCCAGCCCTCCCGGGACCCCGCGGGATGCTCGGCCCCCGCTCCGGCCCCGCAGCCGCCCGCGGCCAACCCGTTCCTGTGGCCGGGCGGCCCCGGCGCTCCGTGCCTGCCCTCCGGGGCCGTGCTGGGCGCGGGGGCACAGCGGGGCTGGCCGCTGCTGTCGCCGCTGTCGCCGGCCCGGCCGCCCTACTCGTACTCGGCTCTGATCGCCATGGCCATCCACAGCTCGCCCGGCCGCCGCCGCACGCTCAGCCAGATCTACCAGTTCGTGGCCGAGAACTTCCCCTTCTACCGGCGCGGCAGGGAGGGCTGGCAGAACTCCATCCGCCACAACCTGTCCCTCAACGAGTGCTTCAGGAAGGTGCCGAGGGGCGAGGACGAGCCGGGTGAGACGCGGGGAGATGTGCGGGAGATGCTCGGGGAGATGTGTGGGGAGATGTGCGGGGAGATGTGCGGGGAGATTGTGGGGAGATGTGTGAGGAGATGCGGGAGATGTGTGGGGAGATGCTCGGGGAGATGCTCGGGGAGATGCGCCGGGGGATATGGGGAGAGGCGCTGTCATCCTGATTTTTCGGTTTTTCTGATACACTTTTTAACTTGATGTTTTTCATAGTTCGTAGCTCTTTCTCACACACGGGCGTTATAATTAAAAATATGTTTTTGCTAAGACGAGGCTGTTCCCACACTTCCTCTTGGTGTGAAGAACAACTGATGGGCAGTTGTCTTGACCAACGGGATGGGAGAGGTGTCAGCCTTCTCCTCCAATCCCTGCTCTGTGTGGAAATGCTGTAAATATGGAGCCAGATGTTTTAATAAATAGTTTTTAGCCTTCTTCACCATGAGTGTCCGTGTGTGAGACACATTGCGTGTCCCACAGCGACAATGTGCCGGGCGATGAGCGGGAAGATGCGGGGGTCAGGCGCTGGGAGATGCGGGGGGCAATGCGCGCACCCCGGGGCCGCCACGGCGCTGCTCTGTCCGCAGGCAAAGGCAGCTACTGGACGCTGGACCCCAACTGCGAGAAGATGTTCGACAACGGGAATTTCAGGAGGAGGAGGAAGCGGCGAGCGGAGGCGGCCGGAGCGGCGGAGGCGGCGGGGGACAGCGCTGGGGACCAGCGGGTGGCTCCGGTGGCGCGGCCACCCCCTCCCGAGGTCACCGCGGGCCGGCCGTGACCGGCTTCACCCCCAGCCGGACCCGGGCCCGAGAGGGAGAACTGTTTCTGTACTGCAGAAATGTAAGTTTTGTATCGAATTGGTAACTACAGGTGCGGGGGATGGGTGCGCTGAGCGTCGCACGGTGTCCCCAGCGCTGGTCCCTCCTTTTCTCTCCTGTCCCTCCTTCTCTCCTGTCCCTCCTTTTCTCTCCTGTCCCTCCTTCTCTCCTGTCCCTCCTTTTCTCTCCTGTCCCTCCTTCTCTCCTGTCCCTCCTTTTCTCTCCTGTCCCTCCTTCTCTCCTGTCCCTCCTTTTCTCTCCTGTCCCTCCTTCTCTCCTGTCCCTCCTTTTCTCTCCTGTCCCTCCTTCTCTCCTGTCCCTCCTTTTCTCTCCTGTCCCTCCTTCTCTCCTGTCCCTCCTTTTCTCTCCTGTCCCTCCTTCTCTCCTGTCCCTCCTTTTCTCTCCTGTCCCTCCTTCTCTCCTGTCCCTCCTTTTCTCTCCTGTCCCCCCCTTTCTCTCTCCCTGTCCCCCCCCTTTTTCTCTCCCTGTCCCTCCCTTTTCTCTTTGTTCCCATTATTATTTTTCCAGGGTTTTCCAGGAAGAAGACATTCAAATGACCTCAGTTTCTTTTTCCAAGAGGGTGGGATCCTGTCCGAGGGTCCGAGCTGCCTCTGGAGTGGGAAATTCCTGAGGAATGGGCACACATTTTACAGGGGAAGGATGGAGAAGCTCCTGCCTGGCAGAGCTGGAGGATCCTCCCCAAGATACTGGACCTCAGAGCTGGGCAAAAAATGATTTCACAGAACCCAAATTTCCTTCTGCTCCAGGACACAAAGATCCAGATCTGACTGTAAGGGCTGAATTCCCAATTTCCCGTAGGCAAAACACCACTGCAAGAGCCTGGAAATGCAGGAGAACAGAATCCCAGGAGGCTGCAGGTGCTTCAGACTTCCCCAGAGTGATTTTTGTTGGCTCACCTGGATCCTGGGGCAGGAAAATCCATGGATTACTCTGAGAAAGGACCACACTCCACTCCAGAACTCTCTCTGGGAACGGTTTTAGGTGATGATGGATGCATGGAGGCCACGTTTGTGTTTCTCTTGTGCTCTGATTCTATTTTTATTTTTATTTTTTTAAAAATAAATCATTGGCACAGGGAAGTTGCAACTCCTGGGAGCAAAACCAGTGCCTGAGGGAAGAGCTGCAGCGAGTAACGAGGCTCTGGGCTAATTACAGCTGCAGGCTTTTGTGGGAAGGGTGGTGGGATACTGGGATGGGTGGGATACTGGGATGGGTGGGATGGGGCCAGATTCCCTTGGAAACAGAAATAATGGAAGTGGTTTGTCCAGGAGGGTGCCTGGGAATGAAATCAGGAGCTGGGATCAGGCTCCAGAGGAGCATTCCAAACTGGGAAAATGACTGAGTTGGGATCAGGCTCCAGAGGAACATTCCAGACTGGGAGAAGGGCTGGGCTGGGAAGCTGGAGCTGCCAGACTCTAGGGTGGCCCCTGTGTCCCCTGCTGCTGTCACCAACCCCTCGCCCTGGCTTGTCACTGGTTTTCTGTGGCAGCTGAAGGAGTCTAACACAGGCAGGAATTGCAGGATGCTCTTGGTGCCATCTCTGCTGTCTCCTGGTCTTGGAAATATGGGAATCCCAGTGGTGAGATTGGTGTCTGTGCAGGGCTGGGAGCTGGAGTGGATGATCCTGCTGGGTCCCTCCCAGATGAGGATATTCTGGGATTCTATCCTGCCATTCCTGCTGGAATTTAGAGCAATTTGTGCCTCCTGTGCTGTCAGCAGCTGGTGTAACAGCAAGGAAGCAGCATTTTCACCATTTCCCCCTCAATAAACCAAACAGGATTGAAAAGGTTTTGCTGCTTGAGGGAGCACCCAAGCCAGGATGCACTGGAGAACTGGAATTACATCAGGAATTTATGGAAAAGCTTGGGAAATAACAGAGTTGTGGAAATTTCACACTGAGCTGTGCTTTTCACAGGGGAAAGGAAACACCAACCTTGGTCCATTACTCAAGGATAAACCCATTTATGGGAATTGGGGATCTGGGCTGTTCCTTCATCCAACAGGACAAATATCCAGGATTTCTGTGCTCTGGAACAACGTGTTGGCCTGAATAAGGAAGAGAAGGGGCTGTCCAAGCCTCCTAAATCAGGATTTTGGGAACGGGCAGCAATGCAGGGCAGGAAAGGAGAGTTTGCACCTTTGACCATTTGATTTTGGGGCTGTGCTTTGAGCCCAGCTCAGGGTTGGATGTTCCCAAAAAACAAACCCATCCCTCCTCATCCCTGGCAGCTTTTCCTCCCAAAAAGGGCTGGACAGAGCCTGGCAGTGCAGAGTGACCTCTGCTCATGGGGATTTTGGTTCTGTGCAAGCAATGCCTGTGGGGTGTCCTCTGGATTAACCTGGAGGAACAGAAAATTCCCAAAAAACCACAGGGAGTGCCCCTGGCTGGGCAGGGGAAGGCAGGCAGCAGCTGGAGAGCAGAGCTGGAGGTTTCACTTCTTCAGCAACGAGTATGAATGATTTTCCTGGCTTTAATTGCTGTTAGTTTAGTCTCAATTCTATTTTAATCCAGTTGCAAAAGCAATAAATCTCTATTTTCAATGTGATTATCACTCAGGAGGAGCCCATCACAAATGCAAACAGGATGTGATAAATCAGATTTACTTCTCCTTTTTTGCTTTTCAGTTTTCCCTCTGCTCCAGCACTTGCCTGTGATAAATCCTTGTTAAGCACTAGGATTTCCCTGGGCTTTACTGTGGGATAACACAGCTTCTCAGGATTTTTTTTTTTTCTTTTGCTGGAAAACAGAACAGAGAGTATTAAATTTTATGTTGTGGGAGGAAAATCAAGACAAAACTGAGTTTCCATGTTCTTGAGAGTCATCTGGGATGAAGGGGAGTTTTCAGTTATTGTTATTACATAAAAATATCAGGAAGGACAATATCCTTTTCTATGTGTTGTCTAGAATTCCCTGCTGCAGGAGATGGAAATTCAAGGTCTGGAGGAAAAATCTTGGTCAAACGTGGTGGGAGCAGGTTGGATGGGAATGATCCAGCTCGGAGATGTAGAACCCAGCTCAGTGTGAGGTCTGGGATTTTTGGGATTGTGGCATTCCCGGGAGCACCCACGGAGCAAATGCTGCTCCTGCAGGACTCAGCTCCTCTCTTCTGCTCCTGGGGAGGAGCTGGAGCTGCTGCTTTCGGGATGGAACTATTTTTTCCTGCTGAAATGGTGCCAGACAGCAAAACTCTGAGGATTTGGGATTCCTGTCCTGCTCCCAACACTCAGCTCTGGGATTCCTTCATGCCTGGAGCAGCTGTGGCCACCCCTGGATCCCTGGAAGTGTCCCAGGCCAGGCTGGAGCAGCCTGGTACAGCAGAAGGTGTCCCATGGCAGGGGTGGGATGGGATGGATTTTAACCCAACATGGAATTTGGGGACCCGACTTTGCCAAGCCCAGGTCCATGTCCCACTCTTTGGGACTCTGGAAACACTGGATTTTTCTGGAGAGTGTTCTGAGAAATGCTGGAAGGGAACAATTCCAGTCAGCTGAATAAGGAGTGGCAGAAGGGGAAAGGCTTGGTTTGAACTCCAGGTGTTTGCTAAGGAAGGCAGGAGCCTCCCTGGGAATGGAGAATGGAAACCCCCTCCCTCCAAATTATTATCATTTTGGATTTAAGGGGCTCTCAGGCAAAGAGATGGGGATAGGAATGACAGTTCTTTATTAGCAGAACTAAAATAAAAATGCAGCAATACAAAAACCAAACACTGGCAGAGTTGGGATCCAGCTGAGCCCTGTGGCTCNGGCTGTGCCAAAGGCAGATTGGATCCAGGGAGGAATGCTTGGCTCCTGGGCTGGCTGCAGCAGCTCCAGGGGGATGCTGGAAGTTTCTCAGGGACACTCAGTGGCCATGAGCAGAGGATCTGTGCCTGGAGGGAGGCTGGGTCCTGGCAGGGATAGAGAAACTGCCCCAGGTGGATTTTACAGCTCCATGGGCAGAGGGTGACCCCACCAACAGCTGGTTACAGAATTCCCTGTCCCACTCTGCTGGGGACAGCCTGCACTGCCACCCAGGCCAGGGGAAATGGTACCTTGACGTAGGGAAATTGAGTTATAAGAGCACCTCTGGTGCTGACTCTGAGATCATCCTGGTGGAACTCTGAGCTGCAAACTGCTCCTGCCTGAGCAGTGGCACTTCAGAGCCCAGCTCATGTCTATAAACCAGGATTATTCTGTCCTTTTCACGGAATTTTCAGTCGACATGTCAGCACATGGCTCAGTTGTGTTTGCCTTTCCTTTAAGGAAAGCACATCTTTATCACCTGGATAACCACAGAGAGAAAGGGACGAATTTTTCATTCTGGGGTGATTTCTGCTGTGCTTGGTGAAGGATTTCCTACTGAGGTCCCTGATATCAGTTTATCAGAGTGACCCTGATTGTTTATAGAAAGAAAAATCTCTTCCTAATCCTTTTAGAGCAGGGGACTGCACAAATTATGTGCCATCCATCCAGGCAAGGATTTGTCCCTAAAGCAATTAAATTCTGGAGTTACAAATATTTCCACTACAGCCACATCTCTGACAGCAGCACCATGGCCCCCACGATTTAAAGAGAATTTAAAGAGAATCCAACCATGGATGTGCATTAAAAGCTGCTCAGATCTGGACTGGCACCTCTCACTTCTTTTTTTGAATAATTTCTTTTATTTTTTAGGTGTGCAGTGCTATCAGAATTCTGGAATAATTGATAAAATGATCAATAGGATTAAGAGTCCTAAAAAGAGTGTGAAGTCAAATTTCAGCTGAGAACAGTCTCTTAAAAATCTGTTAGCAGCAAATCCACTGGCTGTGGGGTGTAAAATTTGTGCTTCATGATTTTTATTTGGAAAAATCAGGGGGGATTGGTTTTGAATTTTAATTTATTTTTTTTAAATCAGCTGGCAAAGGATGCACCTGCTGCTGTATAAAAATGAGCCCTCAGCATAGGCCCAGCTGGGATTTATTCTCTGCTTTGTGAGCTGTGCTCCTCTAACCAGGCCTGGAATCACCTGCTTGGAGAACAGCTCCAATCCCCTCCCCAAACCTGCCTTTGTCAATTAAATAATAAAAGGTTTTAAATGCCCTCCTTGTGCTTCCTGCTTCTCCCTCAGAGCAACTCCTGCCAGAGCAAATGTTTGTTTTTTAGGTCCCAAAGTCCTTTTGAAGAAGTTTTTTTTGGAAAATCAGCTTATTTTGGGTGGAGGGCCCAGTGCAGAAGCCAGAACTAGAAATATTCATGTTTTAATGTATTTATATTGTACTCCTTTCCTGGCTTGAAATGTTTCTTTATTAAGAAGTGATGAGAAAAACCCAGGGCTAAAGGAATGAACCCACTCCTTGGAATATTCAGTGTGTAATTCTTGGTACAGGATAAACCAGGAATTATCCTAATTTCAACCTTCCAGGCAGGACCAGGAACTGAAGGGCTCAGTCCTGTCAGAGGTTGGTGTTTCACACTCTCTTTTATTGGGAATTATTAGAATTATTGTAATCATTGTGATAATCCTTGTTGTTATTATTATTATTACTATTAATACTATTACTATTGTTTTGTTATTATTAGCTTTGGGAATTAAGTTTCTCACCAATTCCTCTCCAACTCATTTTGAAGTTTCAGAATAATTCAGTTCCTCAATAAAAGCTGCTGTCGTGGTTTAGGACAAATCTGGGAAGAAAACAATTCAGCATTAACCTCGGACAGCTGCTGTGAGGAGCAAGAAAAAGAAAAAAAATCTTTGTTCAGCCCCTCCTGCTCTCCTGTTCAATTTTCTGTCACTCCAGGGGAAGAGCAGCCCTGGGCTCTGAGGTCACTTAATCTGCTGCTGAACCTTGGGGAGAAACCAAATCCCTTGGGAAAGCTGCTGCTGGCCCCTGGCAGGGTTTGAAATGTCTGAGGGAGGTGTCAGAGCCAGGATGAAGAGGAAATTTCCCCAGGCAGAATACCTGTGGGTCCTGAAATGTTTTCTTCTGCCTGCAGGAAGGACGCTTGTCCAAATGTTTCCCACGTGGGCTGAAATTCTCAGGTTTTTACAGACAGAGGGAGAATTTCATCCCTGGCACCAGAGGGTGAATTTTGGATGTGGGCAGGAGGAGGGAAGTGAGGTTATAAATCCCCGTGGTTTAGCTGGGGATATTCTGAGTTTATGCTCCAGTGAACAGCTTTAAGAACATTTATTTGCTTTTTTTGCCCTTCACCTCGGCTCTGTTGAAGTGACTTTACTCCTGTTTCAGCCTGCGGTGATATTTTTGTAATTTTGTCACTGCAGAAACATCGAAACAGACGTGCCAATCTCAGGGAAAAGAGGTTTTCAAACAAACAGTTACTGCAGTGAAACCTTTATTTATTTTTCTTTTTATTCTTCCACTAGAATTTGGACAGGTTTTATCCTGCAGCAGTGGAAAGAGTGAAGTGGTTTTCTACATTTAAGCTCTGTGCTGATCTTTGGGACAAACAAATTCTGACTGGGAATTTCAGGGTCCTTTTTCCCATTCCCTGGAAATTTTAGGTGCATTTTGCCATTCCCTCAGAATTTTAGGTTCCTTTTTCCCATTCCCTGGGATTTTTAGGTTCCTTTTTCCCATTCCCTGGGATTTTTAGGTTCCTTTTTCCCATTCCCTGGGATTTTTAGGTTCCTTTTTCCCATTCCCTGGGATTTTTAGGTTCCTTTTTCCCATTCCCTGAGATTTTTAGGTTCCTTTTTCCCATTCCCTGGGAATTTTAGGTGCATTGTGCCATTCTCTTGACATTTCAGGTGCATTTTCCCATTCCCTGGGAATTTCAGGTTTCTTTTTCCCACTCTCTGGAAATTTTAGGAGTATTTTCTCATCTCTGGAAATTTTAGGTGCATTTTCCTTTTCCCTGCAAAGATCTCTGTAGGCTCCTCCTAATTTGGGCCACACCAGAACCCAGCACTGCAGAGAAGCTTTGGTTTGGTTCCACATCAACCCCTGGTTTCCTTGTAGGATTCTTTGTTTTCAGATCAGGTGCAGAGTTTTGGGTGGAGGAGCAAAGAGATTTCTAAGGAATGCACAGCCCGTGGGTTGAAGAATCTTTAAATCCCTGGCACAGCCTCTGTGAATTATTATTATTATTATTGTCATTATTATTATCATCATCATCATTGGGAATTAATTTTTCTCACTAGTTCCTCTCTGACTCCTTTTGAATTTGCACAAAGTGCTGAGTCCAGGGTGTGGGAGCAGAGCTCTGCTGGGCACTGCTGATCCCCAGATCCTGACCCTGCAACATTCCTGGGTGCTTTTGCTGCCTTCCAGAGTTTCCTGTGCTCTTTCACCCCTCGCCTGCACCTCAGTGACCTCTGCAATGTCTCCATCCTTCATTCCACACCCTTGTGCTCATCAGAGGCTCCTGGAGGCAGAGAATTCCTTTGAGCCCTCTTGTTCTCACATTTACCTGAATCCCACGCCCAGGGGTAAATCCTGCATTAAATATTTTTAAACACTCAGGAGACCTTTTACAAAATCCAGTCACAGCTGTTGGAAAGTCTCCATTTCCCTGCCCTGGAATAGGTTTGTTCTTTAAAAGGCTTCTCCAAAGCAGACTGAGATTCTTGGGGGTCAATGTGAGAACCCAATTGTGCCCTTCCAACTCTGTGGAGGAATTCCAGAGGCTTTCAATTCCTCTGGGAGCTCTGGCCAAAGTGCCTTGGAGGTGGAGTGAGGGTTTTCTAGCAGTACAGAGTCTTTTGGAGTTCATTTAATATTCTATTTTCTATGTTTGATATGAGCATTTGGGGTTTGTGCCTCGCCTCAGCTGATTCAGAGCTGAGCTGATAAATTGTGTGTGGGTTTTATTGGGGACATTTCTCTGGGAACTCGAGAAAAAACTCTTGTGAGTCAGTTTTAGAACAAAGCTGAAGGAGATTTGGTATCTCCTAACAAGACATGCAGGACAAGCAGCACGAGTTCTTATTTCTCCATTTCCATCCACAGGGACTAAAAGTGGGATAAAATGCAGCAGGGAGCTTGTGAAAGCCAACTGCTCATTCCTGGGATTCCTAGAGGACCCTGGGAATGAAACCTGAGTGCTCCTCAGGTCACTGGAATGTGAAATGGGGGTGAGCTTGGGAGAACCTGGAGCTGCTCCAACCCCACAGAACAGAGGAGGAAATCTCCCCACGGACCAAACGTGCTCAGGGTGGGCTGAGAGAAAGCCCAGGGGTGACAGCCTGGGGTGAGATATTCCAGGGGAATGGGAATTCCTGGTGATTTACCATAGGGTGGGGTGGGAAGACCCTAAATCCTACCCAGTGCCACCTCTGGGACCTCCCACTGTCCCAGGGTCCTCCAGCCCCAATGTCCAACCTTGGGCACTGCCAGGGATCCAGGGGCAGCCACAGCTGCTCTGGGAATTCCAGCCCAGCCAGGAATTCCTTCCCAAAATCCCATCTGAATCTCCCCACTGTCAGTTTAAAGCCATTCCCTGTGTCCTGTCCCTCCATCCCCTGGAGCCCCTTCAGGCCCTGCCAGGGGCTCTGAGGTGTCCCCAGGGCTTTCTCCTCTCCAGGATGAACAGTACCAATTTTACCTCCTTTGAGCTTGGAATTTTTGATAAAAGACAAACCCAAACCATTCCTTTGGAGTTGTACACATTTTGTTGGAGCTGTTTGCCATTTAGGAGTCCATTAACCTACTGGAAATATTTAAATAATCATAATTTAAATAATAATAATTTAAATAACGTCAATCACATTATTTTATTCTCTTACCCTAAGCCTTGTCTCACCCTTAACCCTTTTCTTTGAAAGTGGATCCTTTTTGAATTGATGGAGAGACTTTTCCCATCTGGTCCCATCTTGGATTTCAGCACCATTGGAGACTGGAGGTTTTTGAAGGATAAAAAGGTCCCTGGCCCATCCTGACACGGACAAACTGAGCCCTTCTATTTGCTGCACTTCCAACAGAAACCTGCCTGCCACATCTGGGAAGGAATGTTCAATGTTTCCCCCTGAGAAGGGATTTGGAGGAAGCAGAATCCCTGCAGGCAAATTCCCCATCCCTGCCCAGTCACGGGGCAGGAGGAGGCTCAGCCCCTGGGCAAGAGCACCACTTCAACATTTACATCCCAGCTTTGTATTCCAAGATATAGCCCACATTTATTTATGGAAGTTTTAGGCTGGTGTGCCACAAAAATCAACTTTTAAGTGTTTAAAATGCAGGGGTTTAATTTTGCCAGAAGTGATTAAATTACTCTGATTTATCCACTCTGTTCCCACATCTGAGGGAATCTTTCCTCCCAGCCTGGGGAAATAAAACCCACAGAGGAGAAGGAGAGTGCTCTTAGCCTGAGTGAACACTAACAAGGAGCTCCTTGTGATTTCCAGGAGAGGAAGATCCAAACTAAACCCTTTTCAAGCTGCTTTATGACTTTGAAATTAATATATTCGCATCACAATTCATCTTGGGCACAGGTCTGTGTGCAAAAATTGTGTTGGTCTCTCTTATTTTTGTGTCTGATAATATTTTCTGTGTGATCGAGGCTTTCTGCAGCCTTGCCAGGGCACATTTGGGACTTCAGAACTGCCCAGAGAAAAAAAAAACAAAACAAAATTCCTCTTGAAATTGTTTTGGACAGGGGTAATAAATCAGTATAAATGATGGAATCAAGCTCTGGCTTTATTCTTGCAAGTCCATGCCAGGGAAGGTTCCTTGGAATAAGTGATGACATCTTCCTTAGAGAGAAGGATGAAGTGAATTATCCACAGCAAAGGTCAGCTCTGTTCCCTGGCTCTCCTTTAAAAATCTGTTTGAGGAAAACCAAATTGTGCTGCCCTTTTCAAATCCTTCACACCTGGCTCCCTTCACCTGCTGCACCCTCTTTTAACAAGGACTTGGGTTCTCTCCTGCATCTCCCCACCAGCCTTACCTGTGCAATAAATTGCCTAAAAGCTGTTTCTCAACCTGCATTTCATCAAAAATACCTGACTAGTCCCCCCAGAATTAACCAGAAGCTGCAGCTCTTTTCCTTTGTTTGCAATAATTGAAGTTTTTTCCTCTGGCTGCAGAGAAATAATTTGAATTCCCCCTCGCTGGCAGGATCCTTTCCCATCAGTGAGCAGATTTCATTCATTAGCTCACATTAAACCCAGAGGTGTTATTAAAATCCAATATAACTTCAGCTCTGCAGGGAGCTCTGTGAGAGTTGTAACAGAAGAGGTTGAAAATAACATTTTAAACTTCATTGATGTGGCCATCTCAATGTGGCTTTAAATTACATTTTTGTGTTTCCTCACCTGTGCAAAGTTTCATTGCTGGAAAAACGGAACCAGTTTATTGCAAAACGCAGAAATTTGGGCACTTGAGCAAGTGCCAGCTTGTGAGGGCAGGACAGAGGGAGCAGAGTAAAGGGAGAGGAGGGGATGGGTGAATCCTGGGGTGGAAGCAGAGAGCAAAATTTGGAGCTGCTGTGAACAAAATCAGAGCCCTGCTCCCCTCCCAGGCAGGAATGAAAAATGGAGATGGATGGAGAGGGACCCTCAGCTCTCTCCCCTCTACTGCAGCCCCAGTGCCAGGCCTGGAAAATAACAATTTATGTGCTGACAAACCTCCTTTGTAAATGAGATTTTGACTTTCAGTCCCCCCCAGCCAGCAGCAGGTTCCTCCTGTGGGCATTTGAGTGGATTCTGTTTTATTTTCTTGGAGATTTAACAAATGCAGGGCATAATTGATGGTCTCTACCCCTGATATATTCTCTCTTTCTCATAGCCAAGGAAGAAATAAGCATGTTTATAAAATATTTTTGAGCGATACAGTTCTATTCTTATTTGAGATGATGGTTTTGCTCACACTTGTATTGATCAAGAAATAGAAGTGATCCAACGTTGCCTTGGTTACCTTTGCAAAACTCGGTATTTTTATCTTTATTTGTCAGATTTGTGCTGTATAAAATCCCATTTTCTTTGTGAGTCTGTATTTCTGACCATTATTAGCCAATAACTTTGTCAGTTCTGATTATTTTACTTTTTTAATATTGTATTTTTAGTTTTCTCTGGCCTTTTTTGGGGCAAATTTCCTCTTATTATTCTATATAACATAATATTGGGAATTAGCCAAAAACTTTTCCTGGGCAGCCACCACTCTATTCCATCCCCCTGTGCTCATTCCCACAGAGCTGGGATGTCAATCAGAGCCTTAAAATTAATATAATTTGGGAAATACTTTTTCTTTTTGTGAGTCTTAAGGAGGTGAAATAAAATATTCCTTGGCATGTAAAGTTAGGAAAGTTCTCCCTGTCCCTCCCATCTTTGTCGCTGTCCACTTTCCATCAAAATAAACCAGGAATGCAGAGCCAAGGAATCCCAGGAAGGCGCCTGCTGCCCTCTCATGGCTCCCGGAGCAAACAGCCAGGAGGAAAATGGGGATAAAAATCTGGGAGGATGCGCCTTTCCCAGCTGAATTCCCTTTGCCAGCGAAATTCCCTTTGCCAGCGAAATTCCCTTTGCCAGAGAAATTCCCTTTGCCAGCGAAATTCCCTTTCCAGGCACAGCAGCAGCGCCAGGACAGGCTGAGCAGGGAGGGAGAGCTCCGTGTGCTGAGTTATTCCAGGGAATGCTGTCCGGTGGGATTTTATTTCCTGATTTTTCGCTTCCTTCTCTTCCAAGAGGTTGTTTTGATGTGGTTTGGGCACCACAGGAAGCTGTTCCCCCAGCAGAAAATTCCTGGAAATCCCATTAATTCCCTGGGATAATGGGGTGATTGAGGATTTTTGTGCCCCATCCCTGGGAGTGTCCGAGGCTGGGTTGGATAATGAGGTAACAAAGGTCAGTAATCAGGAACTGCCTGGATTTGGAATCTCCTGCTTTAAATTAAACTACAGAATAAGAAAACTCTGGAATTTCCCATGTCCTGGAAGGAAAAAAGCTGCTCAGGAGCCATCCAGGAGAGGGATGAGCAATAGGAATTCAAACTGTCCAGGAATCCAAATCTCAGCAGAAGGGATTGTGCAGCCCCGTCACAGCCTCTCCCAGGCTGAAGGAAGGGGGAA
>VZTB01009276.1:124380-135961 GCA_013397245.1 Thryothorus ludovicianus
TTTTCCAGGGAAGCTGCAGTTTTCCAGCATCCCTGCAGGCTGGGAAGCAGCAGCCAGACCTGAGGGATACTGTTTGGATGCCTGCAGTGAGCAGCTCTCTGCTCCTTGATGGGCATTTCATTATTGATCTCCTGCTGCAATATTAATGGCAGCAGAATCCCTCTGTAAGCTGCAATATCGTCCTGTGCCTGCCGTGGAAAGTGGTGTGAATTGGATCCATGAATTATTGAGGAGTTTGGAATTGCGTGGTCTTGGCAGAGCGTTTACGGCTGCCCTGGATGTGACTCTGGGTTTATGGGCTCTGAGCTGTCTCAGGGAATGATTTGGGTCTTGCTTGAGCTGATTTGGGATGTGATGCAGCAGATTTGGGGCTGAATGAGGAGTGGATGCTCTGTGCAGGATTTCTACACCTTTTTTTAACTCTGATCATATATTTTTTACTCATTGATCCTCTCTGCACAGGGTTTCATCCTGGTGTTGTTTTTGCCTTGTCTGATCTGAATTACACAATCCCAAATGCTCTAAGTGTTAATAGTAAAAAAACCCCTGCCTGTGTTTATTCCAAACTCCTTGCTGTAATGTCAATACCTCTTCAGGTTTGTTGTACAAATACATTTAATACTTGTGTAAGCCAGAGCTGAAATGAGATCCTGATAAGGCAGCGATTAGGAGGAGCTCAGCAGCACCATTCTGTTGAGGTGTTTGTACAGGATTTAGTCTGGAATTATTCACATCATGGATGCATTTTTTAGGCATGTTCAGCCGACTTTCTGCAGATATAATAATAATAATTCCATCCCTGATATCCCTGTGCCTGCCCAGACCCTCTGTGTTTCCTGCAGAGGATGCCTCACCAATGACATCCCCTGCCCTAAAAATGCCCTTTTGCCTTTGGCTGCTGGCACTGGCTCAGTGCTGAAATGGCAAAGTAAAATCTGCTCAGAGAGATCTGTCTGTGTTCAAAGGTGTTTCCTGGCTGAGGGGAGAAATAAAACTGGGAAGAAATTTGCTGGATTAGTTTGTTGCTTGAAGTGATGGTGGGCTGTCACTGGGAAATATACAAATCACTTCTGGGGTTTTCTATCACTTTTATCCCCTCTGTAAAAAGGAAAAAATGCTCAGCCCTGAAAGCTTGTCTTATCCGAGATCTCCTTGTTCTAATGTACAGCAGTAATTTTTTTGGTAAGAATGAGAGATCAGAGCAGGTAAAACCAAAAAACAAAACTGTAAATCAGGCAGAGGTGAGATGAGATATAAACTAAAGAAATATCTGAGAGATAGAAGTGCCAATTTTGGGATTGCTGTGCTGGGAAGAGGCAGCTCTTTCCCACAGGAGTGTGAGGATGCCCCAGCAGCTGGAAGGAGCTGTGCCAAGAACAGCTGTTCCCTGAAGATAACACACAAACAGGGACGAGCAGCCAGAGTCACCAGGGAGAATGAGAACCTGATAAAAGAGCTTTGCTTCAGTAGGACAATGAATTTTAAAGAGAAAGCAAATAGCAGATTTGCAAGGGAAGAAGTGAAAAGTGTGTTACTCATGTCACTTCTGAAAGATCAGGACACAATAATCAGGGCAGCTGGAGGGTAAGCCTCCGACTTGTAAATTTTGTTGCTCTGGGGAAAATAATTTAGAATGAAAGACACAACTGCACATCCACGGCAAGATCTCACCCTCCTGAGCTCAATCCATTCCAGGTTTCCTGCTGGTTGTGTTGGTCACCCAAGCACAGAATCTAAAAAACATAAAAGCTAAAACCTAAGGCATCAGTATCAACCCAAACTCAACCACTCCATCCTCATCCCCAGCCATGGGAAAGGGGGTTGGGTGCTCCTTGAATTGCTGTGGGGGTTGAGTTTCCTTCCCCTCCACCAAAATCAGTCTCTTTCACCTGGAATAACTTCTGGAGGAAGCTGAACTGCAGCTGCTGTGGTTCATCCCTGTTCTTCATCCTTGAAAAGCAGCAGAGCAATTTTGGTTAAGCCCAGACTGGGATGAACTGGGAGCTCAATGGTTCCAAACCCCCTTTCCCAAGGCTGGGGGTGACGTGGCTTGGGATGAGGATGGAGTGGTTGAGTTTGGCTTGGTTGGAAGAGTTGATACTGATGCTTTAGGTTTTAGCTTTTATATTTTTTAGATTCTGTGCTTGGGTGACCACACCCAAGATGAACCCAAAATGGACACTTGAGCACGAGGTCTCACAATTTTATAATAAGATTTAATCCATTAGCATATTGGAGTTAATTGTCCAATTACAGCTTCAAGCTATGAAGCTCCATCCTCCTTATTTTTAATTCTCACTTCACCATTGTTTTCATTCTTAGACTTGGAAGTTATCCTCAGTATCAAGCTAGAAAAAGAGTTGTTTTGTCTATCTACCCTGGAAAGAAAACTTAGTAGCACTTATTATAAAACCTAAAACTACCCACTAAAACAGCACAAAATCTAAAAAAAATAAAAACTAGAACCTAGGGCATCAGTACCTGCCTGTCTGTGTTCCTGAATCCCACAGGTGCCCCAGGAGCTGCTAATCCTGGGGCTGTGAATTCCCAGAGCTTGGACCACGCTCCATGGGGTTCACACTGTGCCTGCTTCTCTCTCATAATATCCCATAATTTATTACCTCCCATAATTTATTACCTCCCTTGGTTCTTTTCATGGAATTATTTTGTCCAAAAGAAAATCTGACTCTGGTAAACGAAAGTCAGCGTGATCACAATGATGAAAATTCCTGCTTCCAGACCCTCTGCTTTGCAGGATATTTGGTAGAGGATCTGTAAATATTTCTTTACCAAGAGCTGGAATTCCTCAGCCTCAGAGCCATTTTCACTCCTAACCCTTCCCTCACCCTGTGCACTGTTTCTTTTGGTAAATTCTGTCTTGATTGTCTTTTGCCCTTTAATCTTGTCATCTTTGCTGGTTGTCCTTGGAGGATTTATTTTCCTTTGCATTCCTAGTTTTGGTTTCTGCTGGAATATGCTGTGGATTGCTGGAGCTGCACTGCTGGGCCTTTCCTGAGCAGTGAAATCCTGATTTAAACAGGCCATAAATAATGCTTGTACCCCAGGTTCTGTGGGTTTAGATGTCTCAGGGACTGAGTCTGGTTAATTTAAATTTGGCTTTCACAAACATCTTCAATCATGCTGCAGAATGTCACTTAAAACATTTAATTATTCAATGATATTAATTGATCTGCAGCCTGTCTTTCTACTAATCTGATACAACAAAGTTTGCAAATTGCTGCTGAGGGCAGGGCTGTGGTGGAACAGCTTTCAGATTGCAGCAGAAAAGCCTTTGTGTAACCACGTTAAACTGAGAGATGCCTTCCCTGTTAAACACAGGGCTGGGTTTAAATGGGTTCACGTTATCATTTTGTTTGCAGATGTCAAAAGCTCATTAATTTTAAGTCAAACTCCCTACCTAGCTGCTGCAAATTGCTTTTAAATTACACGTGTGCTGATCAATCCTGAAAAGCCCAAATTAAAAACTCGGCTGAGGGCACGTTTCAAGGCCACAGGTCCAACACTTAATTCCAATCTGTTTTCCACAGGCAAACCTCCCACCCCAGCACGGGTTCCCGGCAGAACCAGGGGGAGAGGAAGTTGTAGAGACTCAAATATTTCTGGGAAGGCAGAGAGGAAAGGAAAAGGTGGAAGCAGGGAACTATATTTAAATAATGACCTATTAACATGACGTAGTTTGAACTGTTAGACTTGGGAGCTTGTGGTGTTGAGATAATTGCTCCTGGCATAATGGGGCATTTTTCAAGGGGGAATCTCAAATCCTGGGGTCAGTTTTGGGCCCCTCAGGACAAGGACTTTGAGGGGCTGGAGTTTGTCTAGGGAAGGGGCTGGAGAATCCCTGAGGGAGCTGGGAAGGGGCTGGAGAATCCCTGAGGGAGCTGGGAAGGGGCTGGAGAATTCCTGAGGGAGCTGGGAAGGGAATGGAGAATCCCTGAGGGAGCTGGGAAGGGGCTCAGGCTGGAGCAAAGGAGGCTCAGGGGGCCCTTGTGGCTCTGCACAGCTCCTGCCAGGAGGGGACAGCCGGGGGGGATTTGGGATTTGGGAACAGGGACAGGAGGAGAGGGAACAGCCTCAGGGTGGATTTTTGGGAAAATTCCTCCATGGAAAGGTTTGTCCAGCCCTGCACAGCTGCCCAGAGGAACTCTCTGGAGAAATTTCAAATCCATGTGGCTGTGGCACTTGGGGACACGGGACACTGGTGGCCTTGGCAGTGCTGGAGGATGTTTGGACTCGATGACCTGAAAGATCTTTTCCAGCCTCAACAATTTCATGATTCTGTGATTTTATTCCATTTTTAAGTCCTTCTCGATTTCACCTGAGCACAGCATGACCTGGCACACACAGGGAGTGCAGCTGAGCTCTCTGCTGCCAGATTCTTCACTTTTCCCTTTTTTTTTTCAGCATCTCTGATGGGTGAACTGCCCAAGTTATTTATCAGTTTTGTGCACGTGTAACTGGAGCTGTAATTTGTCCTGAAGAAGCTCCAGAACTGCTGCACTGCATCAAACTATTTACCCTTGAAATTTGGCCTCATTTACCCGAATTTTCCCAGCAAGAAAACGGAATAATTTCCTTGGAAAATCACTGAACCCTGTGATTTCTCTGTGAGCAGAGTTTTGCATTTCTGCTTTTGGGAATTAACGCCGTGCAGGAGGCTGGTGCTGACCGTGTCCTTCCAGGGCAGCTGGGCCCTGTGTCCTTTTGCTGGGGTGGGATTTAAGGATGGCCAGGCCATCCCTGAGGTTTTTTCCCCCTCATTCCGAAGGCTCTCACTGGGAGCTGTAATCAGAACCAGCTCCGGAGCGTGGGAAAGGAGGAAAGGAGGAAAGGAAGGAACTGTCCTGGCAGACAGAGTTTGCAGAGCTGTGCCCGGCTGTGCAGGGGCTGGGGGAAGGGACAGAGCACTGGGGGGTGATTTCCCAGATGGAAATGCAGTCACAGCTGGGTAGGACTTTTTTCAGAAGTGTGCAAAATGGTTTTTAAAAAATTTTTAATTTTTCCCGAATTTAGATGTATTTGAAACTCTTAAATTCAGTGTTTCTGTCAGCTCTCCTGAAGCTGTCTTGTGCAGTTTTGTGTCCATCCAGCAGTGCTTTGGACACCTTTAACCACCTTAAATAACCATTTTATTATTCAAAGATACTTGATTCACTCTCTCCGGTGAGGGAAAGGAGTTTGGGAGACAAACTTTTGGAGTTTCAGCATTGGGTAAGGTACATTTCCCACATTTATATCTATACAAAGAAATTGATTCTTACCACCAAAAGAAATGCACCAAAGCCAACAGAACAAGACAAAATAGAGGGAAATATTTTCAAGGTGTGATTTCTGTACAAATAACAATGGTTAGAGAAAGTCCATGGGTGGGTTGAAGGGGATTAAAGCAAGGTGGGATCTGGGGATTTGATTCCAAGTGAAACTTCAGCCAGGTGAATTTTAGCTCCAAGGGGCAGAAGTGGCTTTGTGGGGAAGCAGAGATTTTGGGGAAGGCAGGATGAAGAGAACCAGGAATTGAAGTGAGGGCTGAGGGATGCCCTGGGTGAGTGGGAATGAAAATCCCACCTGGAGGACGAGGTTTGGAGCATCCCACCTCTGCTCTTCACCTTCCCAGGATAGCCAGGGAACAATTTGGAGCTATTGAGGGCGATGGGCTTTGAATTTCTGCTTTGATTAATCAGAGCCTGAACACAGAAAACACCTTGCACGTGTGACTTTGTGTGCATGAAAGACTTTGTCATAAAAATTGATTTTCAGAGCAAGACCTGCCCTCGTTTTTTAATGGCTTGAGCGTGGCTGAGCTGGAGCTTTCACTTAGTTAAGCTCATTTTTCCTCACCTGCTTTTCATTTCGAGGCACACCATGGCTTTGGTGGTGGCTGTGGAGAGTTGCTTCGATATGTGAGGGTGAGACAAAAAAGGAGGATTTTTAGAGAAAATATGAAACAAAAAATGGGGAAGTTTTGGAGAAAAGACAAAACAAAAAAAAGTGGATTTTTGGAGAAAGTATAAAACAAAAAAGATGGAATTTGGGGAGAAAATATGAAAGAAAAAAGGGCGATTTTTGGAGAAAACATTCTATTTCTCTTGCAATGTTCTCCCCGAGGTGATACCAGCCCTTTGTTGATGCCCAGTGGGCTGCTGCCCGAGGAGCCACAAACACCAATTGTTTTGGGGAGCATGACAGGCTCTGGCTCTGAACACTGCAGCCATTCATGGGCGCTGCCTCCAGGGCTCACAGGAACCTTTATCCCTGCAGGGAAACTGGAATTTTCCTCGGGAACAGAAGCAACAAAGCCCCGGGGGGAAAATGAGCGATTTGTTCCAGCCTGGGAAGGGCAAGGCAGGAGCGTAGGGAAGTCCCCTCTTCCCTCAGCCAAAGGCAGGTGATGACATTTCTTGGTTTCTGGAGCTTGTGGTTGATGGATTTGAGGTTCGTTTTTTCTCTTAATCTCACTAGGTCAGGAGGGCATGATGCTTTTCTTAAAAAATCCCTTGTAGCATTGGTGTTTTTGTTATGATTTTATGTTAAAAATATGCATTAGTTCTATGTGCATCGGTGAATTGTATCTGTGGGGTGTAAATATGGCAGAATATTGTGATTTCAGGCAAAAGAGGAACTTTTCAAGCTGCTTTCAGCACCTCAAATCAAATAATTAGAGCGATGCAGCACATGAATATCACAGGCAGCAGTGCACTTGCAGATTTGGTGGCATCAGGGATTTGCTGCTTCGGGGTTTGCAGCAGTTGAACAGGAGCTAATAAATTATCAAAGGTACTAAAGAGATTCTGTTAATTTGCAGGGCTGAAAAGAAACAACACTCAGCAACCACAGAGGCATTTGTGTAATTTCCAGCTCTGTGTTTAAGAACTCCCATGAGGACCTCTTAAAACCACCAGGTGTTTTCTGGCTTTTTAAGTCTCCCTGGAAACATCTAAACAATTGCATCATGTGGCTGCTCTTTCATCAAAGTCTTTAAAAGCTGGAGCTCTTGTCTAATTGCAACAGGGGATGTTTGGCAACAGGAATTTGGGAAATAGCGGCTCCTTAAAATAGCTTCAAGCCTAAGGCATGGTAAATACAGAATTAATTCTGGTCGTATCAGGATAGTAAATTATGGCAATCGGTAATTGTTGTAGTAAAATTAATTTTGGGGTCGTTGGGCAGCAGTGTTGGTGTTTTTCTGTAGTTTGAACTTCTTAAAATTGATTTTAATTGTGACCAAATTTAAATCATGGAGCAAGATTCGTGTTTATGTCAGCAATGCCCTGGTGTTGCTGAGTCCCAAAAAGGGGATTTCTCCAGACAGAATCCCCACAGCCCATTTTGCTCCTGGATTCCTTGAGAGCTCTTAATTTTACCTCATTTTCCCCAAGCTGTGCAAGCAGGTATTAAATACCTTTGTGCTTTGTGGTTTTCTGTAGGAAGGATGAGCAAACAAGGCATCCCCTGTTTATGAATTTCTGGAATGCTAAAATCAGCCGTGTACTTTGTCTCCAAGCAAACAAAGCTGGGACAATGGGGAAAGGATATTGTTATTGGGCCTCTGGGATGCTCCTACTGCATTTTATTTTGAAATGGGATTTAATATATCTGACCCGATATTCTGGGCTGGAAAAGAAAATTCCAAGTGGATCTTCAGCTTTCCTTAATTTGGGAATGTCTCTGCTGGTGCTGTTTGAGACTGTCTGGAGTTTCTGTCCTTGAGCTTTTGGCCAGATAGCATCAAATCTTTAAAACCTATTTCAGATCTTCCCCTTGGATCTGGAATGGACGAGGAATCTTCACGATCCTGAATCTTTGAGGAGCCTAAAATGATATCATGGCCTTGTGCTCCCGAGCTCCAAATCTGAATTATTTCTCCTTTCAGCCTCTCCTAATGTCAGTGAGTTTATTCTGTGGTGCCTGGCACAGGTTTTTTTATATTGGAAATGCAGTTTAGTGTTCACTGGGTGCCCTGGGGTGGGCAGGGATTCCTCCCTGCAGCCTCAAGGAAAGCACCTGCATTTCTCTCCAGCCTGGGTTGAATTGAGCAGATCTGGGGTGGTTTTTCCAAGGTGTTTTTTCCAGGAGAAGGAGCAGCTTTCTTGTGGCACTGCTGGGCAGAAGTTCCTGTGGGCAGTGTCTGGACCTTGTCATGCCTCATTTTTGGCTCACCTTTTTGGGACAGACCTGCAGGCCATTGCTACCTTCAAAAACATTTTTACTGTGAGCATCTAAAAGGGAATTTCTGCTGGTTTTCGTTTTCCTGTCCTGATGTTTCTGCAGAGCAAATGGAACAAATGTGCTGCATATTCTTGCTGAGCTGACCTCAGCTGCCCATGGCCCACGAGGACCCTCCAGGAGCCAACTGAGGCTGTGCAGGCTCCGACTCAGCTGATCCTGTGATGAAATATTTACTCTGTGCTGCTGTAATTGTGAAATAATTCATGGCATTGGGAACGCAGCGGTTCCGTGTCAGGACGTGGAGCTGCTGGAGGGATCCAGAGGAGGGCATGGAGATGCTCTGAGGGCTGGGATGGCTGGGGGTGCTCACCTGGGGGGGAGAAGCTCCAGGGAGATTCCAGAGCCCAGAGGGGCTCCAGGAGAGCTGGGGAGGGACTGGTGACAAGGCCTGGAGGGACAGGACACAGGGAATGGCTCCCACTGCCACTGGATGGGATCCTGGGCAGGAATTTTTGGCTGTGAGTGTGCCCAGAGAAGCTGTGGCTGCCAGAAGCACCCAAGGCCTTTCTGAGCTGCTGCATTCCCAGCTCACAGCTGAATCCATCTGTGTAGGCACATCTGACCACCAGTTTTTGGGAGAAAAGTTCATCTGAAAGACAGGCTCTGTTTGTTGAGCCTTTCAGAAGCAACCAAGTCACAGAGGGTGTTTTCTTCGTGGCAAAACAGAGCCTGAGCCAAAAGCTCCCCACCATTTAAGGAGTGGGAGGCTGTGGAGAATCCAATCTGCTCCTAGATTGTCATCTGTGGACTTCTCTCTGTAAAAATGTGTCATGCACCGGAGTCCTGGCAGTGTGGAGGTGACAGGAACCACTGCCCTTGTTTCATCCTCAGCCCTGAGCACCTCCTGCAGCTCTCTGAAGATTTACCCTCATCCATTTTGTGTCTCAGCTTGGAGCTGTGCAGCTCCTTCCTCATCGGAATTCGCAGCACAGTGAGAGTCTTGTATTTTTGTGAGGAGTTTTATCTGTTTTTGTTTCAGCCTGCCACCGGTAGTTTTTGTTTTGCATCTGTGTTTCTGGCTGTTTATCCTGGACAGGAACATCTGAGTGCTCCTGGAGCCAGCAGGAATGACTTAAGGAGGAATGGACTTCACCCTTTATTTTTGGGTCATTGTGCTGAAGAATGGCTGAAATAAGCAAAAATTGCTACAAATCTGAGTTTTCATCTCCCACAATGGACAAATAGTGGTTCTGGCTCCTGCAGGAAGGTCTTAGGATAGCAGCATCCAAGCAAAAAGGTCAAATCCCTGTAGGACGTACCCAAAATCTTCAAATGAAGGAAATTTTATGTAAATGCAAACAAGAAATGCTCCCTGAGGGCAATAACTTTTAATTTCTCCCCTCAGTGTTACAGAAAACAAACTTGGAACCAATTTCTGCTCCTTGAAGCATCTCTGGAGGATGCTGTCCTCCTTCCTGTGCACTTCTGCAAGGAGAAGTCCTCTCCACTTGGCTCAAAATGTGAAGTTGGAGGGCAGAGAAAGCGTTTATTCACATCATGTTAATGCTAAAAAATCAAGGCAGAAAGGGCTGTAGGTGAACTTGGCATCACAGCACTTTTATAATGAAAATTGACAATTGTGGGAGGGGGGGAAGTCTCATCTCCTGTGCATCACAAAATGACAAAACAGCTCCTTGAGTGTGGCTGCTGGGTCCTGGAATGGTTGGAGCTGAGGAAAAGGCTGGCAGGATGGAGAGGAGGGAACACTCAAACGTTTCCTGCTGTGGAAAGAGAGTGATTGTGAGAAACCCCCCCTGATAAACCTCAGTGCCTCAGAAAGGAGAGACCGTGTGTGCTTATCTGGAAGTTCCCTTTCCTCCAGGCTGATAACATTCTGAGGAGAGGAAAAAGAGGAATTGCCATCCCCAGCCTGGTGTTATCGCTTTGGGAACAGCTTTTCTATCGCTCCAGCTGATGGAAAAATAGATTCCTTTAATAATGTTGAATATAATTTCTGGTGTTGGTGAAGCAGAGTTGCGTTATGTGGGATGGGGAAGGGGGAATTGAAGGAAATTCGCTCTTATCAGGGATCTGATGTGGATCCCAGGCTGCAGCAGGGTGGGAAGGGGCTCTGTGCTCCCGTTCCCATCACAATGGGCAAAATGTGAGGTCCTGAGCTCCAGGCGGGGCTGAGAGCAGGAGCTGCCCTTCCCTGGCTCCATCCTCACCCAGCCCAGCCTTCCTGGTCTGTTCATCTTCTCTTTAGTCCCCAGGGTGGGAGGGAGATTTTTGGGCAGGGAGGCAGACAGAGCTGAAATAAATTAACTGCTGGTGTTGTTTTGCCTGTCTGAGTGAAGGATGTAGTGATCATGTCAGTGTCTTCTTCCAGAAGAATTCCTATTCTTCCAAAAATTGTTAACAGGTTTCTGCCTGTTCTCAGCTCTTTATTCATGCCCCTGAGCTGCTGCTCTCCGAGGATGTAGAACATTTTTTTTTTGCGGGCTGTAAATCCCATCAGGGAAATGTTTCCTTTTGCCATCTTAACTTTAAAATGAACTTATTTCTTTTAACCCAGATACTTTCCTGGCCTGGCACAGCAAACCCTGGTGCAGGGGTGGCTGAGGGGAGTTCTTTTCAGGTGGCCATAGGGGGATGAGAGAAGAAGGTTGGAAAACAGAAATCCTTTGATCTTGGTGATTGTTTTTGTGCTGTTTGTATTCCTGCACGTGCTGGGAGCTGGGCCTGCTTTGTGTGGCAGTGAAAAGAACATTTCCCTAATGCTGTGGGGTGGTTTAGGTGGCTTTGGGGTGGCTATGGGGTGTTTCAGGTGGCCATGAGATGTTTTAGATGGCTTTGGGGTGGTTATGGGGAGTTTTAGGAGACTATAAGATGTTTTAGAGGGCTATGGGATGGATATGGGATGATTTAGGAGACTATGAGGTGTTTTAGGTGGCCATGGGATGTTTTAGATGGCTTTGGGGTGGTTATGGGGTGGTTCAGATCCTTATGAGGTGGCTGCTGGGTGTTGGAGATTGCCATGAGGTGGTTTAGATGGTTATGGGGTGTCTGTGGGGTGTTTTAGGTCATTATGGGGTAGTGATAGGGTGGTTTAGATGGTCATGAAGTGGTTTAGATGGTTATGGGATTGCTGTGGGGTGGTTTAGATGGTTATGGGGTGGTTTAGATGGTTATGGGGTGGTTTAGATGGTTATGGGGTTGCCATGGGGTGCTTTAGGTGGCTGTGGGCTGGTTCATATGGCTGCACCACAAGTGGTGGCCGTGTGTCTGTAGGTAGAGCATGAGGACAAAAGTTCAGGAACAGAGCAGGAGGGACAAAATCCCTGTTATTGCTGAGTCAGTGTGGACCTGGAGGGGAGAGCTCTGAGATCCAGAGGGG
>VZTB01009276.1:143953-193819 GCA_013397245.1 Thryothorus ludovicianus
GGGATATGGGGGGACATCGAGGGGGACATGGGGGGACATTGAGGGACCATGGGGGACAGTGGGGCTGTTGGGGACATGGGAGGGGTGTGGGGATGGGGGGATTTGGGAGGGTGATGGGCAGGACATGGAGGGACACAAAGAGACATTGGGGGGGACACTGGGACATCATGGGGGTCCTGGGGAATGGGGCTGAGGTGGTAACACAGACGAGGGACCTTGAGGGGACATTGGGGACACCGAGTGGCCCTTGGTGACATCTTTGTTGGGTCAGAACCCCCTGCTGCTCTTCCTGGGGCGCTCCTGCCTCTGATCCCTGCCTGCCCTTTGCAGGGGTTTGGGGCTCTGGACATTTGGGGTGGGCAGAGATCCAAATTCTTCTCAAGATCTCTGTATCTGCTGATTTTAGGTTGGACTCGATGATCTCCAAAGTCTTTTCCAGCCTCTGTGGTTCTGTGGCCAGTTCTGCAGCATCCTCCCCTACCCCACCAGTTTGGACTGGGATTGAGGGGTGTGAGATCCTTCCCTGGAATCTCGTCAGGAATGTTCACTTTGACCAGGCTGGGTGTCACCAAACCTCCCTGTTCACCTTTTTTCCAGCCCCTTGAAGGATGGCATTTCTTTTATTTCTGTCATCCAGGAGCCAGCAGAGCTCCTCATGAAGCAGCTCTGTGAAGAGCAGTGAGTGTGGGGGCAGAAAGATTAAAGGGCAGGAAAATGGATTTATCTGCTCTCAGCTCCCCATCTGTGTCCCATGGATAAAATACAAAGAAGTCGAGAATTTCAGTTTTATATTTTCTAAAAATGATGGTTTGGATGTGTTCTCCCAGCATTATTTATAGTGGTTACAGTTTGGGAAATAAGGAGAAAACCCCTCCAGTGTCTCGCTGTTCCACATAAATTAATATTTTTTTGTCATTACTCCTGAAGCAGAAGCTTTCCTTTACTGCTGAAGAATCGACTTGAGCATTGTTTATAAAAACACTCCCTGCAGGTCCATCTTTCACTGGCTCAAAGTCACTTTAAAAAAAGCTTTGCCTTATCTCAGTAGCACATCTCGGGAAGTCATTTAGCGAGCAAATTGCCAGTTAATTGCCTTGATCTGCTGGTGAGCAAGATGCTCAAAATGAACTGTTCTTAATCATGAGATCAAAATATCACTTCTGCTCGTTCAGGAGCGTGCTGGGAAATAGGATCTGTTTTTGGAGGAAGCGACTTAAGCTGATCTCGTCTGCTTTTTATTTTTAGTTAATGCCTTTAGAGTTGGTTCCCCGAAAGAATCGGAGCTCTGGGTGTGCGAGAGGAAAAACCAAAATTGCCAGGATCGGTGGATGGCAGCACAAAAGGATTGTCCATAAAATAAATTTGGAGGTGTCTCAGGGTTTTAAGCTGGTTGGGAAGGTTCTGGTCAGACATTGGGGGGGTTCATTTTTCTCTAGACTTTTAGCTTTAGAGACTTTCTGGCTTTAGGCTGCTAGAGGCTTTTTGTTTTAGGCTTTTTAGGGTTGAGGTTCTTTTTAGGCTTTACCAGGTTCCCTCTAGGCTGGTGTAAAGCCTGGTGTGCAGAAATTGGAGATAAGAAAGAATAAACAACCAGAGAAAGAGACAAACCATAAATCCAGTTCATTTTTCACATAATGAGGACTTTAAAAGATTGGCCTCCCCTATCAGGAGAGAGACACGTTGGAGTTATTGAACTTTCACACGTGCAGATAGATATTTTTATTTATATATATACATTTTCCTTTTGGTTTTTTTTTGGTGATAAAGTGTGTGAGAAGCTCTCAGTGCCTCCCAAGGCTGAGATCTCTGGGCTGATCCTCACTGGAGAGAGCAGCTCTGTCAGACAGGCTGAGCTCAGAGCTGAGTGAGCAAATTATCCTGATTTTCCTCTCTTGGTGGGAAGAGATTGACTCGGAGCTCACAAAATCAGAGCCACCAGGGCCTGGCTTTGCAGCTGCCAGCACAATTTCTGGCCAGCAAATCAGTTCAGCTCCTCCATCTCCTGAGAACTCGAGTCCAAAAATCTTCCTGAGACATCACATTTATCTGCCCTTTTCCCAATTTTTCCTCAATTAGCAGCTGCCAAAGGAAAAGGCCTCGTGGTTGTTAAACCCCCAGAGCGCAGGGCTCACCTCTCACCTCTCCTTTTCCCATCACCCTGCTCAAAATGAGCTGCTGTGCCTTCCCAGGATGTGATTCCCTTCCTTTTGGTTTAAAAAAAAANAAATTAATTATAAAATTTTTCTTCTATATTATTCTTATATAAATTATTATTATTATATCTTAATAATAATATAAATTATTGTATTTGGGAGATGAAAACCTGGTTGTTTTACCCAGGGGGACCTGCAGCCTCAGCTTTGTGCATGTCTTCCAAACACGGAATTTCTGCTCTTCCTCCCTTTCCCTACACACATGAAGATGTGGAGATGGGATTGGGATTTAATTCCCTGCAAGAAGCTTTTGGGGAGAGGGAAAGAGCTGAGCCTCGGCTTCCCAGGCTGAGATTTTCCCCTGGAATCTGGTGTGGGATTGTGCTGATGGAGCACTGTGGAGGGAAGAGGGAAAATTGCAGGAAAAAAGAATTCCTGTGACTTCCCCTTCCATGCCCCAGTCTTTGCAAGGAGGGTGTGATGAGACTGAGAGCTGCCCATGGAATATTTTATTTAACCTTGCCATGGGTAAATTTTCTCTGGTATTTCCTGGGATGCAAATATGGGTGAATAAAAGAGGGGATTTCACTTTGTGGCAGCTTCANCAGGATGTGATTCCCTTCCTTTTGGTTTAAAAAAAAGAGCTTGGTCAGCTCTCAGACTATAATCTCGATTGTTTCAAATGCCTGGAAATAGTTCTCCAGAGCCTGAAAGTTTAAAATAATTAAAATTATTCTTATATGTGAATTATTAATTAATTATATTAACTATTATATNGATGTGGAGATGGGATTGGGATTTAATTCCCTGCAAGAAGCTTTTGGGGAGAGGGAAAGAGCTGAGCCTCGGCTTCCCAGGCTGGATTTTCCCCTGGAATCTGGTGTGGGATTCTGCTGATGGAGCACTGTGGAGGGAAGAGGGGAAATTGCAGGAAAAAAAAGAATTCCTGTGACTTCCCCTTCCACGCCCCAGTCTTTGCAAGGAGGGTGTGATGAGACTGAGAGCTGCCCATGGAATATTTTATTTAACCTTGCCATGGGTAAATTTTCTCTGGTATTTCCTGGGATGCAAATATGGGTGAATAAAAGAGGGGATTTCACTTTGTGGCAGCTTCAGCCAGACATTGATCAGCCTGAGCATTTATTTTCCAGTCACAGGAGGGAAAATTTGGTGTTATAGCACAGCCAGAGCCTGTCAGGTTATTCCACTGAATCCACGAGCTTTTATCACATGTTAAAGCCACAAGCAAAATATTCAGCAATCAGGTTTTCCATCCTCAGTGTGGGACTGCACAATCTGAATTTATCCTATAAAAAGCTCTCTCCTGTTTTTTTTGGGCTGATCTAGCCTCAAAGACCAGTCTGACAGGCAGCAGAATTCAGCTGATCTGAAAAAATGGGTCCTGTGGGGCAGCAGCTCTTGGGCATCTCTGCATCAGTTGGAAAGGAGGTAAAGAAAGGAAAGAAAAATAATGATTAATTGTAGGTCTTGCTAAAATGTAGCTCATCTGCTTAGGTTGAAGGACTGAAAATTAATCAAAATTTCCTTGATAAGCTGTGGTGATTGATTTGGAATAAGAGCTCCAGGAATGTAAAATAAAAATTAAAAATATTAGAGAGAGCTGTACAAGAGCAAAATATGAATAATTTGGGGGGAATGTAATTTGGGAGATCTCCTTCCTTAGTCTCCTGTATTTTTTTTTACTTTAAGTTGTACCTGTGTGTGATTTATTTCTGTGAAACTGGGGCTGTGGTTTGGGCTTAGAAGTATGAGGATGAATTTGTGCTCTGGAGATTGTGGTCCAGATATCCCAGGAGAAAAAAATCCCCAAAAAATCCCCGGAGCAAGGGACACAGAACTGCAAAGATACTTGAAATGGAGTTTCAAATGTCTGTCAACAAACATAGAAAGAGACTTGCTTTGAAATTTTCCTTCTTTTAGAGAAATTAATTTGATATGGTGTGGGGAGGATTAGTCAGAACATGAGGTGGAAATGTAAAACAAAGGGAAGAAGTGAAAATATTGGGGGGTTGTGTTTATAAATGATCCTGCTGGAGGTTCTGGTGATGCTGTCTCAAACCTGTTTCATCTGGAGGGGTTATTGGGAGGGAGTCGGGTTGGCTGCTTTAGTTTCAGATCCTCTGAGGCTAAAAGTGTCACTTGAGGAATTGCAGAGCCTTTCTGTGTGGTTTTGTTTGGAAGGGACCTTAAAACTCAGCCAGTTCCATCTCCAGCCATGGGCAGGGACATCTCCCACTGTCCCAGGTAGCTCCAGCCTGGCTGAGGACACTTCCAGGGATGGGGCAGCTCCTCTGGCACCCTGTGCCAGGGCCTGCCCACCCTCCCAGGGCTGGATTTATTTCCTCTATAATAATATTATTATCTGTAAAATATGCCCTGGAGAAAGCTTGGGAGCAGCCAAGCATTGGCTGGATCAGGGGCAGTGTTTGTACCTGCTGTGCCTGGGGACACCTGAGTGTCCCTGGGATCCCTTGGCAGGGCACAGAGCCATCCCCGGGGTCACCTGGCAGGGCACAGAGCCATCCCTAGTGTCCCCTGGCAGGGCACAGAGCCATCCCAGTGTCCCCATGGTGCCTGGCTCCTGCTCTGGTGTGAAATGTGTTTCTCACCTGGCACCCCTTTGTCCCCGTGCTGGTGTTTTGTCCTCCATGTGTGACATGCCATGCCACATCAAGGTCTGAGTGTCCCCAGGCCTGGCTGGAGCCCTGTGCCCGGGTGTTGGTGCCTCCTCTGTGGCCACCAGCAGGTCCCAGTGGGCACAGCCAGGTGGGCACAGGCAGCTCCCTGTGACCAGAGCAGGCTGGAGTAAACCCTGGCCGAGATAAAAGGCTCGGTTTTGTTATAAATGAGAAGCTTGCCTAGGCCAATATTCAAGCAGCAATCAATTTATTAATTAATGAGGTAAAATATGAGCAGACAGTGCTGGGTACAGTGGGGGGAGTTTTCCCTCCAGCTGCACACCCGTGGTTGAGGCTCACAGGTATTTCTGGGGTACTCAGAAACTTTCCCAGCAGTTTCTATTCCCAATTTTTAGGTCACAATCTTCTATACCATCGTGATTTACTCTTCTCAGGATGTACGTCCCAAAAGGAGTATCCCAGCTGGTGGGGTCCAGCTTTCAGATGTGGGTCCAATTTTTAATTTTAGGGACTAATAATCTCATGATAATGATGTCCAGCTTCCTTTAGTCGAAACTATTGATCATTGAGTTGATTCCATCTTCCTTTCTCAAGCTGCTTTCTAAAGTTTGGGGTAGAACTTAGAGTTAAGCATGCTCCTTTTTTCATACACTCTAAAGCTATAGTTTAAAAAAATCCTTACTGCAAGCAATATTCTAAAATTATACTTNTAAACCTTAAAGATTTTTGTAATAATAAATTATTATTACAAAAATCTTTAAGGTTTACCTACAAGCAAAAAGTTCTTGTTAAAAGCAACATCCTAAAACTAATTTAAATGCTTTTAAATTAACTTAAGACTTATAAAAGTTAATTGTGAATAAAGGATAGATTCAAAGGCCTTCTTCCATGCTTTGTTTTCCTCAGTTATTTATTAGAATTTTTCTTTATAACTGTCCCATGGTCGGGCTCCACACTTATCACACTCACAAATACACACTTTACTCGTATTTACCTGACACGAAACACAGCTTTGTATTTCACATTTTTAATTAAAACCAAAACTCCTCTCTGAGTAAACAGCAGCTTTTCCAGCAGGAGGAGCTTTCCAAGGGCAGGATTTCAGTGGCTGCTGCTGCTGCTTGGCCCGGGAGGAGCCAGGGCAGGAGTGTGGCTGCCAGGCTGTGGGCTCTGCCCTGGCCCAGCTGCTGGTTTATTTAGGAAAAAATAAATAGAAAACATGCACATTTGGGACTCCATGTCCTGCTCAAATGCTGCATTTCTATTTTATTTTTAAGCTACTTCTTATTTCCAAAATAGAAATATAATTCTCTTTGATCTCAAGTCCACGATGCAGCTCAGTCCAAAGAATTATTCCCATGGTAACAAGCCACACTTCACCAAGGGGTATTTTCCACCCAAAAATATTTTTTGGATGGAATTTCAGTATCTCTGACTGTGATGGTCAAATGCACAGCTTTGTTAAAGTTTCTCTCCAAGGAGGTTCCAAGTGGGACCATCCTCTGTGTTTTATGGTGCCTTTGAGGCAGCTCTCAAGGTTTTTCTGCTTTTTCTGATCCCCATCCTCAAAACAAGCCCCAACCCTTTCTGCAAAAATCCAACTTGCAAAGCAAGGAGGAGACATCAGTAATTATAGAAATCCCTTACAAGTCCAAAATTAGGTTTCTGTGAACTGTAAATACCCTGAGCAGAACTCACTTGTGCTAAATATTTCCCAAGAGAATGTTTCTGTGTTATTGCTGTGATTATTGTGCTGGTATTCACATAGAGTTTACTTCTTAGTAAATATGTTCAAAAGGAGCAATTCTTTTTAATGCCATGCGTTGAAAGGAGTTTTTAAGGATTTGAGTGGGAGCTGGCTGGGGATGCTCAGTGCTTTAAGATCCACGTCCATTCAATACCACAATGCCATCAGGAAACCCAGTGATGATTTTGAAACACGTTAAATAGCAAAATATCAGTTTATTCTGCAGGAAGCATGACAGCAAATGCATGCTGATGCTGACACCAGCTGTCATTGCAAGGCAAATATTCTGGGGGTTGTTTATTCAGAGGCAGCAGCAGCGATGACAGCAGCCCATAGGAAAATCAATAGCTGGATTTTCCACCAGCCACTGCCTCTTGCCAAACGGAGTGATACTGCCTCAAATTAGCATCTGTTTGCACACTTCTCTGGTAATTAGTGCTGTCAGCATCTCAACAAAAGGGAAAGTTGATTGAGAGGGTGGGCAGGGCTGGCACAGGGTGCCCAGAGCAGCTGTGGCTGCCCCTGGATCCCTGGCAGTGCCCAAGGCCAGGCTGGAGCAGCCTGGGACAGGCAGGAATTTGTCCCTACCCATGGCAGGGGTGGCTTTGGATGGGTTTTGAGGTCCTTTCCAGGCCAAACATTCCATGATTGTGGGGTTGGGTGTTAGGAGCAGGTTGGATGAAGAGCAAGGCCAGCAGTGAGGGCTGGTGCTGGCAGGGCTGGGCCCATCCCTGAGTGCTCCCCCAGGCTCCTGCTCCCGTGGGTATCCCGGTGATCCTCAGCATCACCCTCCCTGCTGCTTTGGGCTTGAAATCCCATCTCTTGATTTATTTCTCATTTTCCCAGGTGCCATCAATCCATTTCCTCTCCCTCCCATCTGATGGATGCTTCGACCTTTGTTTCATTGCTTTAACTGTAATGTTTTAAATTATCTNTGATTTATTTCTCATCTTATTTTCCCAGGTGCCATCAATCCATTTCCTCTCCCTCCCATCTGATGGATGCTTCGACCTTTGTTTCATTGCTTTAACTGTAATGTTTAAAATTATCTGATCAAACATTGCCATCTTTTTAAAGCCCAATCCCCACCAACCTCTTCCTTGTCTCCCTCAAGGAGAGAAGAACCTACAAGGACTTTGTTCAGCACAAGCAGTGGCAAACTGCAGACCCCACCTGCTAATCCTGCTGAGGGGAATTCTTGTACAGGCTGGAATTTCTCCAACTTGAGTTGAAAACTGATTTTTAACCTGTGATACAGTGTGGTGGTCAGCCCTGGAAAGGCCCCAGAGAATACCAGAGGTGTCTTGTTCCCTGTGCTGGACATTTCCTTCAAAGAATCTCCCTGATTTTCCTGAAATACACACAATTACTGTACCCCAAAACATCCATCTGCTCCCAGCCAGTGCTAGAATTTCCTTTTCCCTTCCTCCCCGTGTTGGAAGTGAATTTTCCTCTTTTCTTGCAGCCCTTTAATCCCTCCAAACCCCATTTGAAGCAAACGAGGCTGTGATTTACTGCCCGAGGGGTCAGGCAGAAAGAGGGACTGTGCAAAAGCGAGCAGGAATTGCCATTATTTGTGGAAAAGAAACGTCTCTGGAAGCTAATTGAGGTGTAGATGAACTCGGCTGCACTCATTAGTGTCAGTGAAACTGAAGATGCAATTTGCTAATTGCAGCGAGGGCACACAGCTCTCAGATCCAGACTACTTGGGGTATTTTTAGCTGTTCCTTCAGTCATCAGCTTCCACTTTTGTCTCTTCCAGGCACCGGTGGGAAAACACAGGAGCCCTTTTCTCCAACAGGGTCACGCCGTTCTGAGGAGGGGTTTTTTTCACTTCTTTTTTCTTTTTTATTTTTTCCCCATAAATGGAAAACGCAGCGTTTTTGAGCTCGTGGAGCTATTCTGGTGAATACTTCTTCCCATCCCAAAACTGTGATGTTTCTCTAAGTGTCAGCTTTTCGAGGATTACTGGCAAGGTCTGGGTTCAACTGAGAAACCATCACTCATGATAAGCAGCTGAATATTTTCCCTGATGAATTTCTCTTCTGCCTGAAGTACAAAATAGGCAGACGGGATGGTTTTTAAGATCCCTTTCTGCCCAAACCATCCAGTGTCTGGGCTGAAGCTTTTCTTTGGCTGTGCTCTACTATGGCTCATCCACAAATCTTTCTTGTTTTTAAGGAATTTTGCTGGTTTTGTCCTGGTTAAATTTTTTGGGATGGTTGGAGGTTGCTGTTCTGATACAGCAGAAATGAGAGGAATAAGCATCAACCCAGGCTGGAATGGAGCAGGAAAATAAATTAAAGCCACTCGTGTTTGCCAAACTGCAGCAATAATTGAGTGTATTCAGCTGTAGACCAGGCAGGTTTGCAGCTGATGGGTGAATTTGGGAGGAAAAGGGGAATGTCATGCACAGGAATGTAGCAGGTGTGCTGGAATGGTACAAACAAGGTCTGCAGGAGGCAGAACCTTTCATTTGCATTTACTCTCCTGCTGTGGGGTCAGAAATAAGCCTGGCATTGTAAATCAGGGAATATCGACCTTTCAGGTGGTTTATTGAGGATGATAACCTTGCACAGCATTTATCTCCTTCAGAAAAGCAGCTGTGATATCCATGTGCTGCTCCTTGATGGAGGCACTTACTTGAACCCAGTCTGTGCCCAACTGAGACAAAAAAATCAGAATATTCACTCATTATTTATTGTTGTTTAACAATATAATGCTATGAAATATTATTTTATATCACAATCTTGGTGATATAGTTTAAAAATATTTTTTTAACATATGTAGTTATTTAATATTTATTACTACAAAGTAACCAGGCTTCTCTGGCTGCTGCAGCAGCACTTGAGCATATGTTTGCTGTCAGCTTGGCTTGCAGAGGAAAACCTTCATGTTCCAAAGCAGCCAACTCTTGTGGGCTGTGGGTTTCCAGGAGGGGCTGCAGCAGCCCCGAGAGCTTTGTCTGCAGGCAGAATTCCTGTCTCACTGCTTTCCCTGCAGCCTCCTCAGGATTGTTCCCGTGCCATTTGTTACACCCCGTGATTATCCGCTTACCCAGTAAATTTCTAATTTGCCATCGGATTATTTTGATCACCTGGCTGATGTTTAATGATCTCTCTGAGGTGCAGGAGTCACTTTGCTCAGCAGGAGCCAAGGGGGGGTTTTACACCAGAGCCCAGCCAGCCGTCTGCTCATCGCTCTGACAGTGCTGGTGTGCAGGATAACCTAAAAACACACTTTTCACCAGCTTCAGCTGAATTGACGTGACCTCTTTTCTTTTCACTGTGATCAGTACAAGGCAAGGAGGCAGCTTTGGTTGGGGATTTTTGTTTTCAGCCTGCCCAGCCCCCTCATGTTTGTATTTGTAGGGCACTGTGTTGAACAGGCCTCTGTTGTGCTGGGGTGGGGGGGATACTGCAAAGTTCATTAGGGATTTATAATTGGCTGTAAATGGGATCCCTAAAGCGGGAAAAGACCTCTAAAACCATTGAATCCAGTGTTCAGCTGAATTCCACTGTGACAACCCAGCCACATGCCAAAGGGCCACCTCCAGTCATTCCTTGGACACCTCCAGGGATGGGGACTCCAAACCTCCCTGGGCAGCCCCCGCCAGAGTTCAACAAAGTTTTCCATGTGGAAATTGTTCCCAAATATCCAAACTGAACATCCCCATGCCCAGCCTGAGGCCGTTCTCTCTCCTCCTGTCCCTGTTCCCTGGGAGCAGAGCCCAGCCTCCTTGGCTGTCCCCTCACAGAATTCACAGAATTCACAGAATCCCCAGGTTGGAAGAGACCTCCAAGATCATCGAGTCCAACCCAGCCCTGAGACCTCACCAAAGCCATGGCACCGAGTGCCACATCCTGCCTTTTTATAAACACACCCAGGGATGGAGACACCACCCCCTCCCCAGGCAGAACATTCCAGTACTTGATCACTCTTCCTGTGAAAATCTTTTTCCTGATATCCAACCCAATTTTCCCTTGGCACAGCTTAGACTGTGCCCTCTCCTTCTGCCACTTGTTGCCTGACTCCTGGCAGGAGCTGCACAGAGCCAGAAATTCATCCCTGAGCCTCCTCTGCTCCAGCCTGAGCCCCTTCCCAGCTCCCTCAGGGATTCTCCAGCCCCTTCCCAGCTCCCTCAGGGATTCTCCATTCCCTTCCCAGCTCCCTCAGGGATTCTCCATCCCCTTCCCAGCTCCTCAGGAATTCTCCAGCCCTTTCCCAGCTCCATTCCCTTCTCTGGACACACTCTATCCCCTCCATGTCCTTTTTTTGTGACCCAAAGCTGCCCCCAGGACTGGAGGTGCCTCTGCAGTGCTCTGGGCCTCAGGGCTTCCCTGGGGTCCTGATTTCTTATTTTTATCATAGAAAGAAAACAAAACCAAGCACGTGACTTGTTGGGGAATTTTTGGCTTGTTGGTTTGTTTGTAGGGTTTGTTTTTTTGAGTTTCAATTTTGTTAGCATGTCTTGGCATGCAGTTATTCTAAGTTTGGCATTAGGAAGTGTTGAAGTTAATGCTTATTCTGCCTTTCCTTAGTTTAATAATGGATTTTTTTATTGCAAAGATGTAACTCCAGGAACTTAACTGGCTTGTGCTGTGTTTTCATCTTGGATTTTACAGTCTGAAAGGTGAATAATTAATAAATAGTGGGGAAATGTGTGTGAATAGAGCCATGTGTGAATATTTCCATGTTTCTGTGAGCTGTTTTGCGCGGCCACTCCTTGGTCCCTCCTTTTTATATTTCTTGGCTGTGGTTTGAATTAATTCTTCTGATCAGTGTCAGTTTGGGCCTGGGTCTATAATTTTTACAGATGGTTGGTGCTGGGATATCAGCAGCAGATTCTCCAGATCAGAGCAGGGTCTGCACTGGGTGTGATCATGAGCAGGCAGAGCTCACTCACTGCACAGACACTTTATCAACTTTACTGCTAAAGAAAACTCCATCTTTAAACCATTGCCACCCCACACAGAGTATCCACCTTGGATGGGTGGGAAAAGAAACCCCAATCCCATAATCTGTATTTATAACAACCTGATGTGTACAACACTCATCTGAATATTTGTGAAAAGCTGAGTTTAAAACGTGTGTGTATAACACCCATGTAAATAAAAATGGGGAATTTGGTAATTGCAGAAGCAGTGTGCTGGTGGCTCAGCTTATTTTGCATAGAATTACCATTTCTTTTCCTGCAGAGCTGAGAAACTGAACTGTGTAGGGAAATACCATCTGATGCTGCATATGGCATTTTAATAACACCTATTTCACATGGCTTCTGCTTAGCCAAGCCCAGCAGCGTGAAACGCAGAATTGGGAAGATGAATTAGAATTTCTAATGGAAAGTCAAGTTTGTTTAGTAAGCTAGATCGTGATTTTGATTTTTTTTAATTTATTTTTAATGTAGTTTTATTTATTTTAAGTGGGGTGACTGCTGTGGAAATGGGGAACTATTCCTTGTGGGTTTTCAAAGCCACTTCCAAACCTTTTTAGGTATTAATGACTCTTAAAGCTCCAGGGAAACTTTCCAAAGTCTCAAAGCACCAGAATTCAGATGTAAGGGGATTGTCCAAGGCCAGGTTGGACAGGGCTTGGAGCACCCAGTGGAAGGATGAGCTCTAAGATCCCTCCCAACCCAAACCATTCCATGATTTTTACCCTTCCACAACTCTATTTATACTTTATTTGAGGACTTGATGTGCTGTTATCCCCACTTGTGCTGTTTAGAAAGAGATAAGAACTGGATCTTAATGGTAGATATTGTGAATTTATCTGTGGGAAAAGTAGTTTTTTCACAGACATTTCAGACTTTGAGGAAACTTGCTGAAATATTTTTAGCCCTCTACATGATTTGGGAAGTTCTGCTTTCGCTGTGGTGTCTGAGAAGAGTTTCCAAGATTTACTGTGAGGTCAAGAAGATGAGGAACAATCATGACTCAGGAAAACACATCAACTTTTTCCTGAGTGTAACCTATTTTCAAGAAATATATTTAAATTTCATACATTTAATTAAACCTGCCTTTCATAGGGTGAAGAAGTTAGAATTAGCAATAAAGCCCTGACCTCTACCCCTTTCCTCCTGTTATTAATTTTGAAACCTGTGGTGGTTTTCCTCTGTTTGTTTATCCATGGCAATAACCTGGCAGAGGGATCCCTGTGCCTTTCCTTCCTGACAAAGTGGAAAAATTGGATTATTTCATGAATCTATAGATAAAACGAGTATTGAATTTCATCATTTTGATCGTTCAAAACTCCTCTTTTAAAGGATTGATAGCAGTGGTGGAGTTTCCATCGTGGGAGGGATTTAAAAGCTGTGTGGAGGTGGCCCTTGGGGACGTGGGGCAGTGCTGGCCTCGGCAGCTCTGGGGTTGAACTCGGTGATCTTGGAGGGCTTTTCCACCCTAAGCAATGCTGAGAAATGGAATTTTGGGATCTCCACACTGACCTGGAGCAAAGGAGGCTCAGAGGGACTCTTGTGGCTCTGCACAGCTCCTGCCAGGAGGGGACAGCCAGGGGGGATTTGGGATCTGGGAACAGGGACAGGAGGAGAGGGAACGGCCTCAGGCTGGGCCAGGGGAGGTTTAGTTTGGATACTTGGGAAAATTCCTTCATGGAAAGGTTTTTCTAGTCCTGGCCCAGCTGTCCAGGTGGACTCCCCATCCCCGGAGTGATTTAAAGTCCATGTGGATGTGGCCCTTGGGGACATGGGGCAGAGGTGAGGTTGGATTTGATGATCTCAGAGGGCTTTTCCAGCCTTTATCATTCCATGAACTAAAACTTCTCTCTTTTTTCACCACAAGTGATCATGGCTGAACCCACACTGCAGTGCAGGGAAATTCCCTTCCCCAGGGGATGCAGAGGATCCCTGGCCACCCTTCCAGTGGGAAGTCCCTCCCTGCTGACCTGACCTTGTGGCACTTTGGGACGAGCCCCAAGGACACTTTAAAGTATGAACAGGGTTTGAAGTGACATTTTTTTCAAAGAACTGCACCCAAGTTAGCATCAAACCAGAACATTTCCAGCTGATCCTGAGCATTCCTGGGAATTCTCTGTGAGTCTGCAGTGGAGTCCCTACAATCTGGGATTATCACATGAGTGATGCCCCTATAAAATACATGTGTGAATCAGCCCTAAAGAAGACTTAAAGATCATTTTAATGCTTTTTGGCTTCAATTTCCAAGGGCTTTGCTGGGTTTGTGTGGAGAATTCCAATAAATATGTATTGGCTGTATTAGCTGCATTAAACACAGGGATGGGAAGGGATTGAAATCCTTTGGTTTACAAAAAGGGAAAAGTATTACAGGCTTAGCTCTTCCCTTGCCAGGGACTCCACTCTTTCCCTAATGTTGATGAAAATGTTGAATGTAGGAAATCCCTATTTTTTTTTATTTTTTTGCTATTTTTGAGGCATTTCAAAAGATCCATTCAAAAATTCTGCCCTGCTGAAATATTTTATATTTTATTTTTTAATTTTATTTTCTGTTATATAGATCTCCCTGAAGTTACAATTAAAATAATGTAATGAAGCAATTTCAATGTGGTTGCAATGAATTAATTTGAGCACAGGATATTTACCCCTGTGTGGGCTGCAGGGCTGCTCTGTAATGCAAATGAATATGGAATATTGTTTTTTCCTGTTCCAAATGATCACATAGGTTCACTTTCCTGGGAAAGCAACAGATTCCCTGAATCAGAAATTTTTGTCCTCGTTTCAAAAGAAATCTCTTCCTCGTCCCCACCTTTCATTGGTGCCTTGTTTCCCTTGTATGTATTCTGCTTTATCACCAAATAAAAATCGGCTTACTTTCAGCTGAACAATATACTTCGTGTTGATTAAAAGGAATTAAAGATTACAGCAGTAGAAAGACAAATAAAAATCCTGGAAATGTCTCAGAAACGAGTGTCAAGGCATCACGATGGTTTGACAGTTATTTATATAGAAAATCTGCTGTTTTCTAAGTAGTTTTCATTTTGAGGAAGAAATGGGTCATAAAGTTCTACTTTCAGATCCATATGTGAGTTTTAGAAACGACACAGGAATGTTTTCGTTTTGCAGGGGTTGCTTTGAGGTCTTTTCATGGTTTTGTTTTGATGTTGGCTCAAAACATTGGTGTTGGAGTCTGGAATGCAGAGAATATTCCTCTGCGTGGTTTAAAGGATCCAAACCCTCTGACAAATCCTGCTCTGAACCTTTGTCCATGGAAAGGGCTTCCCAGGCTTTGGGATGAGACAGAATTATCAGGAATGTCAATTAGATAATAGCATAATATGTAATTTATCACAGGGTGGGAAATGGAGATTTTTGGGTTTGTTGGGATGGTGAGGNTCACACCAGCTGTGCAGAAATTGCTGATAAGAAAAGAATAAACAACCTGGAGAATGAGATTAACTGAGAGTCCAGTTCATTTTTTTACTTAACGAGAACTTAAAGGACAATCCTTCCCTATTAGGGAGAGTCATGTGGGAATTATAGAACTCCTACACGTTGGTGCTCTGGATTGAATCCTGGAATCCCACATGGGGTTGGGTGGGAAGAGACCTTAGAGCCCATCCCATCCCAAACCCTACCATGGCAGGGACACCCCTCACTGTCCCAGGGTGCTGCACCCTGGCAGCCACAGCTTCTCTGGGCCAGGGAAGAATTTTTTGGGATTAATTTTGTGGCTTTGAACCACTAATCCCTGCCTTTTGAGGCGCTGCCTTGGAATTATCGGAGTGATAAATTTTTTGCTTGGAATAATCTATTTAGCTGCTCAAATGCCAAGAGAGCTAAATTAAGCTGAAAATTAGTCATTTATCTCCCCAAAACTGTTAGAGCCGAGTGCCACGGATTCCCTTTTAGGAGAGGGATGGAAGCTTCACTTCACAGGTCAGTGTGTGGATCTCATTGTGATTCAGCTGGCGGAGCCCACGGGATATAAATATCCAGGAAGGAAAACAGAAGGTCAAGTGTAAACCTCTCACATCAAAGGAGGCCATTCAGCATCTCCCAGCCTTCTCCGCTGCTCTCTGAGGAGAAAAACATCATTTTTTTTCTTTTCATAATGCAAATAAACCAACCTAAACCCAAAATGTGTCAGTTTGGTGGGGCTAGGAATAGTAAAAGGTGGGAGTTGGGAAATGTGTGGAGGGAGTGTCAGGGATGCAGGGGCAGGGACTGACACGGAATCCTTGTGCCACATTTTCCTGGGAAGGGTTTTTGAGCTGTCCTCTGCTGCAGCTGGAAATGTGACCGAGAATGTGCCGTGCTTAAATGTGGATTTTCTCCCCCTGCAGATAATATTTCCAAGGAAACTCAAAATGTTGTGACACTCGGCAAATTAGAGCTGCAGCGGAAAGAGTTTATTTTCTAAATATAGTGCTGGTATTTAATTTATCCTTCTCTCCTCTTCTTTGGGGCAAGAAAAGCTCCCTCTCCTCGAGTTTTTGAGCTGCTGAATCTGATTGTGGAGTGTGTGGGCAGCAGTGGAAGTCATTTGTAGGTTTGGAGGTTGTACATAAGTTTTGCAAGCTGTTTTCCTACCCTGCTCAAATCCCGTGGGATCCTGAGCCTGGGCACTGGAGCAGGGCCCCGTTGAGCAGCAGCAGACTGGGTGGTAAATTTAGTAGTTTTTTTCTGGACCTGCAGGAACCTGGAGAAGCCCAATGGGAATGTGCAAAATCCCAATTTTGGGGAGGAATCCTGCTTCGAGGGGTGTCCTTGCACACTGAAATATGCTCTAGGACCCACCTTGGGAAAGCAGGACTGACTTTATGGGGGTTTGGCTTTAGCCCCATGCTCGCATTAGTGCTTTAAACCTCATTTTTTGTAACAGGAGCTCTTGCAGAAATAATTTCGTGTTTCAAGTTTGGCTGTGTGTATGCAAAATATTCCTGATGCTCTTCCTGGCTTTCTTGTCAACAGATCGATGCATTTCAGACAATTTGCATCCTTTGGCACAATTTTATGCTTTATGGAGGTGAAACCTCATAGGCTGAAACGTTGTAAGGTTAAAAGTAAGAGGTAACGAATCAACATTTAAGAAAGAAGCCTAAAATAGATGAAACTTCTCTGATTATCCAGAGAACAGGAACCTGGGAAAGGTTGTGCAGCCATCTCATGGTTTTAGGAGAGTATTTCCACAGCTGTGAGGTCCCTGGTATGAAACCAGAGCTCCCAAACACAACATTTATGGCACCAATGTGTGGTTTTGAGCAGCAGTGAGTGCTGTGGATTGTTGTGGTCAGCCTGGAGAGGAGAAGGGTTTGTGGAGACCTCACAGCACCTGCCAGGATCTGAAGGGAACACGGGGAGAGACTTTTCATCAGGAATTGTAGTGGTGGTACAAGGAATAACAGGCTCGAGATAAAAGAGGGGAAATTGAGGTGAGATATTGAGAAGAAATGGAGAAGTCCTGGCACAGGGTGCCCAGAGCAGCTGTGGCTGTCCCTGGATCCCTGGCAGTGCCCAAGGCCAGGCTGGACATTGGGACAGTGGGAGGGGTCCCTGCCCATGACAAAATTGGATCCAGGTGATCCTTAACACCCCCTGCAGCCCAAACCCTTTCATGATTCTATTTCCTTAAAGGTTGTCAAATCTCAAAGCTGACCAGAAAAGACCGTCTCATTTTGCTGATCTTTTCCCAAACTTTCATGCTGTATTTCGGACGTGCTGCTGCTGTCATTTATTGGATTTCTATCAGCATTTGTTACACGATCCCAATTCAATACTGGAGGTTGCTGGTTATATTTAGGAGGGACTGAAGAAAGAAAAATCCTGCTTGCAGTTATTTAGCAGAGCCATCAGAACTAAATCAGGCCTGCCCTCGGCTGCCTGATCTGATGATCCATATTCTCCAAAGATGCAGCAGCTCCATGACAGATTCCTGTGTTTGGAGTCAGTGGCACAGATTTTGGGGAAGGCGGGGAAGTCACTGACCTAAATACGTGTTTATCTGAGAACTACTCTGCTCTCAGATAAACAGAAAAACCCTCCCTTAAAGGAAGGTTTTAATCTAAATCTCAGTCCTCTCAATCAGCAGCAGGTTTGGAGCTCTCCAGGGTTACAGGACCCAATAAACTGGCACGGATTTTTTTGTGTTTTGTTCTGTGTTTGTGGCACAGTTTCACTTTATCACTGGTTTGATTGTTTATATATTTTAATGGGAATCAGTGTGACAGTATGAAGCAGATCTGATGTTGGACTGAAATCATACCTTTCCTTAGTTTTTCATTAATATTTTGGTGATTTTTTTGGCTGTAACAATTCAAATTTCCTTAACACTCCAAAGCACCAGGAACATTTTGCATTGCCTGTGCCATGTCACTGTGGGACACGCAGGGACACACATGGACACTTTCTCTTGAGAAGGCTAAAATTATTTATTAAAACATCTGACTCCAAATTTATAGTATTTCCACACTGACCAGGGATTGGAGGAGAAGGCTGACACCTCTCCCATCCCACTGGTCAAGACAACTGCCCATAATTTGTTCTTCACACCAAGATAAAATATGGAAACAACCTCATTGTGTCAATAATATTATGATAATATTATTCTGTTAATAACACTCATGTGTGAGAAAGAACTAAGAACTATGCAAAACACCAAGTTGGAAAGTGCCTCAGGAAACTTGAAACAGGAGGGTGACAGTGCCATGCTGTCAGTAATTCCTCCACGCTGTGAACAGAGGCTCCTTGTTTTCTGCTGTTCTCACGTTTGTAAGTGGCATCTCTAACGCACTAAAGTGGCTGCAAAAGCCCTCTCTGGGGTGTATTTTAGATTTTTTTCCAGTTGAACTCCCTTGCAGCTGCCTGCCACTGCTCCTGTTACCTGCCCATCCCTGGAGAGCCCTGAGGCTGCTGCTTGTGCCTTGGAGGGGAAATGGGGATCAGGGATTCCCTGCAAAGGGAGGCAGGGCAGTGACTGCTGTGCGTGCAAAATCCTCCTTTCTTCTGCACGGTCACAGCACCCAAAAATTGGGATATCAGCTGGGAACTCCATCCTGGCCCGTTCCCTGAGCTCTTTGTCACACGAGGCGTGGCTTTAGGGTGTTAGTGAAGAATTCGTGAGGATGAAAATCAAATCCAAGAACAGTTTCGTCAAATTTTGCTCTCTGTGAGCAAAGGATGGAAATCAAATTCAAGAACAGTTTAATCAAATCTTACTCTCTATGAAGAATTTTCCAGGTACCAGGGATGATCAGAGGTTTGTTTTGGAGGCAGAAGAATTTGTTTTTCAGAGAGGAAAGGAGCAGAGGGCTGGGCAAGGCAGAAGCTCTGCCTGTCACAGGCACCCTGTCACCCTGCAGAGCTGTGGACAAGAGGGGTATTTTGGGGACAGAAGTTTTGTGGTGTCACATCAGGGAAAAAAGGGAAAATCCCATTTTTAAGGGAACTTTTCTGTGAACTTGCTGAAGAAACCATGAGCTTGCTGTGCTCACACAGATCAGGAGGCCCAACCCTGATTTTTGCAACTCTAATAACTGTGGTTGCCAATGCAGTTTGTGTTGTACTACTCAGCTTTGTTCTAATTAATTACTAATTGTTCAGTTCCTGCAGATCAGAGCCTGAGGCTCTTGTCATTGACAGCTGGGATGCTCAGGTGGTGATCGCTGGCTTTTCAGATAGGAAAAAAACAAAGTTTAATCATGTTCCAGTAATGAAATTTATGTTTTCATTCAGAAGGAAAGAAAAAAAACCAACAAACCAGACATTAGACAGAAGTTAGGGAAGAATTCCCTGTGTGTTCCTTGATGCTTTAACCTTTTTGTGCCTGAAGTGTGCAGCACTGGGGCAATTTAATTACTGAAGGCAAATGGATTTCTCGGAGTTTGTCTCACAGCTGAGAATGGAAATATTTTTTCTAAATAACAGAGTTTAAAATTCAGTGTAAGATGGGCAGGGACATCATTATACACTTGGGATTTCTGAATTAAATTGTGGAATGGTTTAGGTGGGAAGGGAACTTAAAATCATCCATTCCCACCCCTGCCATGGGCAGAGACATCTCCACTACCCCAGGCTGCTCCAAGCCCTGTCCAACCCAACCTGGGACACTTTTTCCTCAAAATGCACTTTAACAAGACAATAAAATGCTGTAAGTTGGTATTTATTGATCAGGGAGGTCTTGCTTGAGAACAGCAGCACAAAAATCATTGCTCTTCAAGCTTTTGGAATTACTAAGAAAAGAAGTTGGGGTTATCATTTCTAAAAATTAGCCTGTGCTCAGCGCTTCTGTGTGGTTGTGTTTCAGCACTTTTGTGCTTTTTGTGGCAAGAGGATCATGGAAATGCCACCCCTGTGTTTATTCTGAAGGGAAATTCCCTTTTTCCCCAGCCTGGTCTTTGGGAAGGATGGCTGTACCTCTGCTCAGAGTGGATGTCAGCACCAGATTCCTCAGCAGGGGTCTTGATATGGAAATTAAAGGATTTTTTCAGCTGCTGTTGCTGGAGAGCCTGAGGTGCTGCTGCTCCAGAAACTCTTGGAACCAGAACACAAATGGGATGCCTGTCATATCTCTGTATCAAATATAATCACAAAAATATAACCAATCACAATTGTAATCACAAATATTTCTCCCTTTTAACAGGGAAAAAAGGCAATTCTGCAGTGTTTTAGCACCTTCTGATGGATATTACAACAATTCTATTACCAGCCAGAGCCACAGTGTGCTTGGTGGGGAATGAAACAGAAATACATAAAACTGGAAGGCTTCAGTTTTGTTTTGAGCCAGTTCCTGTACTGGAATAATGAAAAAGCATGAAACTGGGAGGATTATTTGTGAGAAAATTGCTGCCTTGCAGGGCCAGAGGCTTAGGGAGCACAGCCCTGGATTGGCAGAGATGAGGTTTGCAAGGGAGAGCCTGGGAGGGGAAAGGGCCACGCTTGGAGTGGAGCTGGGAATTAACACCAAGAAACTCCGTGGGGCAAGGGGAATCACTGGAGAATAATTTTTTCCAGGTTTTGTTTGCTTGGGTTTTTTAAAATCTCATTTTGAAGGTCTTTTCCCAAACTTTTGTTCTGTAATTTGGTTTTGTTTGGGTTTTTTAAAATCTCGTTTTGAAGGTCTTTTCCCCAACTTTCATTCTGTACTTTGGACAAGGTGCAGCTGTAATTTATTGGATTTCTCTCTGGATTAGTTCCATGGTCCCAAACAAAGAACAAGGGAGGTGGTTAATGGCTTTCTGGGGTGGGTGTGTGTTGTTTTATTGGGGAGTTTGATCTGTTTGGGTTTGGGGTTTTTTATCCCCCACACAAATTCTTCCTGCTTGGTCAGAGAATCTGAGGTGTAACCCAGGGATGTGCACACAAAGTGGGACAGGGAATAGGAGAGATGCTCAGACTTTGCACCTCAGAGGGTGATAAAATCCCTGGATGGTTTGGGTTGGAAGGAGTTTAAAATCCCATCCAGTGCCACGGCAGGGACCCCTCCCACTGTCCCAATGTCCAGCCTGGCCTGGGACACTGCCAGGGATCCAGGGACAGCCACAGCTGCTCTGGGCACCCTGTGCCAGCCCTGCCCACCCTCCAGGGAACAATTCCTGCCCAAAATCCCATCCATCCCTGCCCTCTGGCAGTGGGAAACCATTCCCCCAGGTGGAAACCTGGCTTTGGTGGGAACTGTGGGAAGAGCCCCCACTTCCAGCCAGGAGCTGAAGGGCTGACAAATCAATTTTTGGTGACAAATCAGTTCTTAAAACTCGCCGGGAGCCTTTACAATATGATTGTCATTGCTCCAAAGGGTGAACAAGAATCTGTCAGCTCCCAGGGATGAGGATGAGGATGGATGGGAGGAGAGGTGGGCACAGGGAGGGACATCTCTGCTGGGGCTGCCAGTGCTTTGTGAGGCTCTGTTCTGTTATCAGTGCAGCCATCAGGGATCCTTATCATTTTGGGGAGATTTTAGCCCAGCTCTGCCTCTGGTGTCAGAATCATTTATCTGAAACAATGTTCAGCTGTCGTGTGATTTGCAGGTGATACTGAGCAACATTTTTAAACCTTCAGCTCAATTTTTAAGCTTAATTTTGCCAGCAGTGGCACCAACTGAAACTTGAGAAATGCTTTATTGATTTTTCTGAGCTGAATAGAAAACTATTTTTAAAGCTAATTGTTAATATCATGCAGCTTATGCTAAAGAGTGAACCGAGTGCAGGTGTTTTAAATGGAGATTCCAGCATTTAGGCTGGAGACTATGGCCACCATAATTAATTTTGAATGCAATGCAGGTGTTTTAAATGAAGATTCCCACATTTAAGTCCTGCCTTCCAGCCTTGCCCCTCACTCTTTCATTTTCCAGCTGATTTCTTACTTCTTGATCTCCCAGCACCACGTCTCAGGTAGCATTCACTTCCAAAACAATGGCAGGAATTTGGTTTTCTCTTTCAGTATTTTTCCATTTCCTGGATTTTCCAAATCCAGGACAAGCTAAAAGTTTGAGAAGCCTTCAGACTTTAAAAGATGCTCCAGAAACTCAGCTCAGACTGACTTTATTTTATTGGGTTTTCTTGAATTTTCCCAGCCCAAGAGTGGCCTGAGCTGAAATGATGGAAAATTTACTGCAGTCCCCTAGAGGTGTGGTGAATGCCCTCAAAATCTAAATTACAGGAGGGGGTGGCAGTTCCTGCTGCATTTATTCTCCTCCAACTGCTGCAGGAACATCATTACTGGAGTAATTTTTCTCTCTGGTGCCTTTTCCAGCATGTGTCAGCATTTTCCTCTTGGGGTTTTGTTGTTGATGCTGCTCCTCTTTTATGAGAGGAATTCTTTTCCAGACATGAGCAAAGAAAAATCTCCCCCCTGCCAGGAAACCATAACCCTGTGTTATGCATGAAAAGTTGCAGATGGTTTATTCAGGAGGGATTTCATTTTCTCACTGCAGACTAAGGGCTGGTGTTCATGATTTCAGCATTGTCTGTGAGGCTGGGATGGAATTCCGGGGATGCGGGGGAAATTCCGGGGATGCAGGGGGAATTCCGGGGATGCAGGGGGAATTCCAGGGATGCAGGGGAATTCCAGGATGCAGGCACTCAGCATTCCTGCAGTTTGTGGCAGGCTGCAGTGCCTGCATCCCTAGGATTTGATGCAGGCTCCCAGAGCTGTCTGCACAACCACACTGCAGGCTTGGCTTTTACTTTTCTGATAATTCCCAGGCTTGCTCGTTTAATTTTAATAGTAAATGCAATTTCTATTTATGTCCTGAGGCTCCAGGCTGTAAAGAACTTGACTATCCCTAGAAATCCGCATGGGTAATGATCTTTTTTGGAGATAAATGCCTTATTAACATGCCTGGGACTTAATAATGGATGAGAAAATCAGATGCATTTCATGTCCCAGAGCCTGATTTAGAATTAAAGCTGGTGCTTGTCGGTGCCATAAGTTTAATTCTGGGGAGTAAATATATATCTGTTAACTTTGGGGATGTCAGAGGGAAAGAGGAATAGCAAGCACTGGTGGCAGATGCTAAATCTGCCATGGACCAGGCTGTTGCTTCAGCTCCTGGTGCTGCAGGAGCAGGGAGCTGCTGCCTGTGCCCAGAGCAGCCATTCCAAATAAATAATTGGAATATCAGCCTTTTGATGAGTGCTCAGCCAGCAACTCCTGGAAAAACAGCTGTTCCCCTCGAATCCCCGCTCACGTCTCCACGTGCTGCTGTTGGGATACAAGCCCAGGCAGGAGCAGGTGTTCCCTGGAATTATCTGGGGCGTGGCTTCCACATCTGGTGGAGTTTGCTTCATTAGCTGTGTAATTGGTGTGTACTCATTTAATTTCCCTGCTGGTCAGCGGGAAAAGCCAGGTTTGCACCAGGAGCACGTGGCTGTGGTGTCGGGAATGTTTTTGCTGCTGCTGCTCTCAAGGGACTTCCTGGAGGATAAATGTCCTGGAGTAGCTTTTGTTAGTTGGAGTTGTAGTGCTTGTAGGAAATTGGAGAGAGAGTTGTACATGTGTAGCAATACACATAAATAAATGCACGTTTCCTAAGTGGAAGCTGCAGGGGGAAAAAAGGCTACAAAGACTATGGATTTTTTCCTGGTGTGAACTCCAGCATGGGCTGGTTTGAAGCTGCTGCTCCCTGAGAGCCCCTGGGATGTGCAGAGGGGTCCTGAGCTCACCTCACATCATCACTGCCTTCGTCTGAACATCAAGAGCTGTTGGTTTGGCTTTAAAAATAATCCCCAAAGTGATTTTTACTGTGTTTGGAAAGATGCTGGTTGATGTTTTTGTCAGTGTGTGGATGCAGCTGGCTCAGTGTGAGGGAGCTGTATCCAGCCCCTCGGAGAGGGGGATTTTCCTGGGGTGTTTGGGGAATGTTTGGTGACAGTCGCTCCTGCCTGGCTGCCAGCTGGGCACGTGGGTGGTCCACGTGGAGCTGAGAAGGATGAGCGTGGCTGTGGAAAATACTCTGAGCTTAAAGAAAGGGGAGAACCTGGGCTGGAGGCCTTAAGGAGTACGGTCTGTGAGGTGTTACTTTAGCTGGAAGAGGAGAGTCTGTCTGTCTGTCTGTGTGTCTCACATCAGCACGATGTCCTGTGGCAGAGCTGCACAACCCCTGCCAGGGAGGCTGTGGAAGTCCCTGGAAGCAGAGATGTGACCCTGCTGTGCCTGCACACCCCTGCCCTGCTGTCACTGCTGCTGCTCTGCTGTCCCTTGCCCATCCCTGCTTTGGCACCCCAGTTTTGCCAGCTCAGCCGCAGGTTGGGGCCGTGCCTGTGAGCTGGAGCATTAAACTGGTTCAGATTCCAGGGAAAAGTGAGTTTTCCTTGCTCCTCCCTCTTGTTTGCAGGGTGATGTGGGGGTGTGTTGGTGTAGTGGGAACAAGCGGGCGTAGGAGACAAAAGGGATGAGAATGTGCAGAGCCTCGTGCTAGCAAAGCCTTTGTGCTCCAGAGCAGCTGATCTGGGAGTGCTGGGAGCAGCAGGATCCACAGGAACAGGGAGCACTTTGGGTTGGAAGGGACCTTTAGAGGCCACCTCATCCAGCCCCCCACAGTGAGCAGGGACATGGACTCAAATAATGAAATTTAAATTGGGAAGAGCTTTGAGATCATCAGGTTACCTAATCCTGTCCAATCTGGCCTTGGGCACTCCAGGGATGGGGCCACCTGTGCCAGGGCCTCAGCACCTTATCATCAAAAGCTTTTTCCCTTCAGTCTTGGCAGCTCCATGCCCAGGGAAGCTGCTGGAGGAGTCTCAGCTGCTGCAGAGGTGAGGAGAGGAATTGGAAACCTTGGAACAGTGATGCCATCAGTGCTTCTCCAGTTCCACAGCTAAAAATCTCAATTGCTGTGCTTGGGAAGCAGCTGAAGGCTTAAAAGCAAGAACTTCAGCAACTCAAGGGATGCATGAGATGTGTTAACTCCATGAAGGACATGAAGCAGGGAGGAGGAGAGGAGCATGGCTGGGCTCCCCAAAGCAGCAGATCTGAGCTGGGGCTGCAATTCCTGACCCATCCTGCCTGACCAGCCAAGGAAAACCTTTGCTGTCAACTTCTGTATTGTCAGTCTCCATTTCCATCTACATGACTGGAAAGATCCTTCTATCTTGAAATTTGGCCAAGCAGGGGATTTGACTCTGGAAAATGTGCCAAAGGCTCTGCTGCTTCACTCCCTTCCCAGGTGTCATCCCTGGAGGGTGTCCCTGGTGCTGGTCCCTGCCTGGAGGGGCTCTGGGTCTGCAAGGACCTGGTGAGGAGGAGCTCAGGAGAGCCAGGGGTGAGCTGGTGCCTGTGTTCAGTGCCTGATGCTGGCACCACCAGCAGTGTGACAGCCCCCCGTGCACACTTCAACCCGAGTATTCCTTTCATCGTTTGGATTTAGGTTTCTGCAGTGCAGGGTTGTGCTGGATTTTGGATACACCTGTGAGGTTTCCAGCCTGCTGTGCTGAAAACTTTAAGCCACAGCCCTGCTGCCCTCCCTCCTTCCTTCCTGTGTTGCACCTCCTGAAGTTGGAGTGAGTTCTCACACGTCCAGCTGTGTTCTCCTTTTCTGACTCTAAACAGTCGTGCAGGGCCCACTTCTGCTTTTGCTTTTTCCCTGCCTCCCCTTCTCTCCCCCAAAATGAAACTGCTGCTGAAACACAAGCGTTCAGTCTGGCCATGATGCAGCACAAAACTCTTCTGTGAGTATTTCCCCTCGGCTGTAATTAGTTTTTGTGTTCAAGGAGCAATTTTAAACACTCATCCAGAGCCATTACAAGGGAGCATCTGTGTGAGGACATGTTTTGTGCAGCTGAGGAGCAGAAGGGCTGCTGGGGCGGAACCAAAGGCAACTTCTCAAGTTAATTGTAAGATTTTATTGGTGTTTCACTCCAGTGCTCAAGGGTTTCTCGTGCAAATCAATGGCAGATTGCCTAATTTATGTGTGAGCCCTGCTTGAAAAGCAGCCCAGATTGATTTGCTGACAGTGCACGGGGAAAGGTGACCCTGATTTGTGACTTTAACAGCCCTGTTGGGACAGGGGGGTGCTGAGGACTTGGGAAAATGGAACTGCAAATTTTTGCTTTGGCTTGAAAGGGTTCCCCATCCCTGTTCAGTAAAATGTCATTAATTAGGGGTATGGCTGTTTAGCATCATAAAAGATAATAATGAGATGTTAAAATTATCAAAGAGGTTTTTATCTGAAATGTTTGTTACTCCAAGATTTTCGAAGCAAATCCTGGAGCTCTGTTGCTGGCCAGTGTTGAATTATTTGCTTAGTGCCCTGATGAGTCTCTTTGCCTTCCCTGTGTTTCTGTGTTGTGACCTCAGTCCTTTGCTGAGCTTGCAGGAGAAATTGTAAATAATTCAACGTAGAGCCTTGCTGCAGAGACCTTTCTTAGCTAAAAGGAGACCACAAAGGGTGGACAGTGAATATACAGCAAGAGCCACATTTGGACGTGGAACAGAAGCGTGACATGGCTGTGGCATGGACCTGAGAGTAGACAACAAGTACTTAGGAAAGAATCCAATGGTTTTTCCTTCATTTTCCACAGAAAACTCCTCAGTGCCTTCATCTTAGCTGAGTCTCTCACAGCTTGATCCTCCCGTCGGGCACCCTTCCCTCGGGGCTGTGTGACCGGGGAGGTGGCAGCTGTGGTTGGGTGTCACAGCGGCCACCACCAGCCCCTGTCACAGCCACTTCCTTTCACCCTGGGGACGGTGACAGTGGCCAGAGCCCGGGGCTTCCTGCTGACTCAGCACTGACATCCTGCCCTGCCACCCCTGTGCTGTCACTGAGGCAGCAGCCCCACGGATTGACCCCTTCAAGCTGGAACTCGTTCCCTCGGTGTAATTTTGTCTGTGCTGAGCCTCTGTCTCCAAACCTTCGAGTGTCATTCGGGCTTTTTCCTCTGGTCTGGAATTCCTGGGGTTACCAGCGAGACCCCAGGCAATTTATGAACCTCCTCTGGCCCAAATGAGCCCAGGCCTTTTCTCCCACTCTCTCTTGGTTGGCTCCAAAAGCTGGGCTTAGTCAGATGTTCCTCAAACGCTGCTGGGGAAGGGGGGCCAGGGCGGGCTGGCTCCTCACTCATGATAAGCTTTGCTAAATATAAAACTGCGTGGCTGGCTGCTGATAGCGCTAATGAAGCCTTCTGTTAACTCCTTCACACCGCAGCAGCAGGTACGGGAGGTGCCACTGGCTCTTCCCGAGTCGTTTTGCTAATTGAGAGCGAGTTCTTAATTGCAGGCGCTCAGCCCTGCATTGCAGAACCGCTGCTGCCGCAACCCCCAGTGTCAGCGACGAGGAAATGGTGAAACAGCCCGGAAAAAAGGGAATAAGTCCAAGCCCAGCTGCAGGGCAGAAGTAAAAAAAAACCCCACAAACTGAAAAGAGTCAGTTCTTCCTGCAAAAATGTCATACAACAGAGATTCACCTCAGGGGATTGATTGCACGAACCTGCGGGAATATGGGCATTTAAAAACTGCAGGCAGCTAATTCAGCTCCTCCTGGAGATGAAGAAAGATTCTTTAGCTGCAGGAATACTTTTGAAGGAGGTTTTGTTCGGCATGGGAGCAGCTGGCTGAGAATGGCACCTGTGTGTGGAGTCACCTGCTGGCAGCTGGCGGGTGACACCGAGCGCGGAGGGGGGACAAGGTGAGGACAGAGGGATGGGACACTGCAAGGGGAGCTGGCAGAGGGATGGGAACATCCAGCTCTGGGATTTGCCATCCTGCTTCCCAGTTTGTGGCTGCTCTGCTCTGGCTGAAGCTGCCATGCACTGGGGTTTGGGCTCAGAGGTGGCATTTCAGAGCAAGGCTGTCCCTGCAGTGAGGTGATGTCCCCTCAGAGCTGCAGCTCTGGCTGGGGCACAGCCGGGCACTGCAGTAAAGGCACAGAGGAAATCTTCTCTGGGACTGAAAAGAGAAGAATCGGATTCTTGTGAATTTTGTGGTTTCTGACAAAACTTCTGGGTTTGTGGAGCTGGTGTTGCTGCTTTGCTGCTGCACCCTCACGAGGTGGCCGAGCGTGGTTGGGTTTCTGTGTCCCCGAGGGGAACGTTCCTGCTCTTGTGAACACTGAAGGTGGGTGAAGGACAGGTGGGAACGTGCTGGACTCGCTCTCCTCATCAGCCAAGGATGCTGGAAAGGCTCCTGCCCTGCCTGGGAGGAGCAGGGAATGGGCAACCAAAGCTCCTGGGGTGGATGGTGACGTGGGCACAGGGATGTGACAAGGGAAGGACAAACTGGGGTGGCCTCTGCAGTTCTGATCTGGGAACAGGCTGGAGCCAGCCCTGATTTTGGGAGGTTCTGGGGGGCAGGAGATGATGGGTGAGGGGTTCACGCCAAGCCAGGACAGGGATGCTGAAGGACTGGAGATTTGGGTGAGAAGTTCACACCAAATTGGCAGGAATTGGGTAAGTCCAGCCCTTGGTGAAGAGTTGGCCTTGGGGACTTGTCAAGGACCTTTTCCAAATTAGCATTTTACAGCTCTGTTGGTTTTATTTAGAATTAATCCTCTTGCACTTGTGTAAGCACCTAAATAAAACATGACTCATTTAATTAATTACACTGAAATCATGGGACTTTACAACTTCACTTTAGGTAGGAGTTATTTTATCTCCTTTAATGATTAAAGCCTCAGTTCATGACACAACACAAATGAAACTTTAAAAATATATGCTTAGGGAACTTTAAATTAACCTACTTACTTGTGTTTGAGGTTGGTTTTTTTATAACATAAGGAACTACAGGAAATCTGTTGAGATTTTTGGGAATATTTAAACAGTTTTCTATACATCAGGCAGGCAATAGTGAAATATTGTCCTCACTGTGTTGACTTTGGAGCTGTATGATCACTTCAGAAATGCACCTGCTGAGTTTTGCAGGATATTTCTTGCAAAAGTTGGTCAGGAAAGTGGAAAAACTGGCTAAAAAGTTCTTCAAAAAGTGTTTGAGGGTAAATGTACATGAGAGAATGCATTAGTCATCCTGACCTCTTTTATTGCAGTGTGAAAACAGCTTTGAATTTGAAAATATTTTTCATCTCTCTCTTTCTGAAGTTGTTCCTTCCATTTTCTTTTTTGTGTGCACTTTTCCTAACCTGGTCACCCTGTGCTGGACACTGGGGAGGTCACACCTGGAATCCTGGGGGCAGCTTGGGCCCTTTGTGACAAGAGGGACATGAGCACCTCCAGGGATGGGAATGGAGCTGGGAAGGGGCTGGAGAATCCCTGAGGGAGCTGGGAAGGGGCTGGAGAATCCCTGAGGGAGCTGGGAAGGGGCTGGAGAATCCCTGAGGGAGCTGGGAAGGGGCTGGAGAATCCCTGAGGGAGCTGGGAAGGGGCTGGAGAATCCCTGAGGGAGCTGGGAAGGGGCTGGAGAATCCCTGAGGGAGCTGGGAAGGGGCTGGAGAATCCCTGAGGGAGCTGGGAAGGGGCTGGAGAATCCCTGAGGGAGCTGGGAAGGGGCTGGAGAATCCCTGAGGGAGCTGGGAAGGGGCTGGAGAATCCCTGAGGGAGCTGGGAAGGGGCTGGAGAATCCCTGAGGGAGCTGGGAAGGGGCTGGAGAATCCCTGAGGGAGCTGGGAAGGGGCTGGAGAATCCCTGAGGGAGCTGGGAAGGGGCTGGAGAATCCCTGAGGGAGCTGGGAAGGGGCTGGAGAATCCCTGAGGGAGCTGGGAAGGGGCTGGAGAATCCCTGAGGGAGCTGGGAAGGGGCTGGAGAATCCCTGAGGGAGCTGGGAAGGGGCTGGAGAATCCCTGAGGGAGCTGGGAAGGGGCTGGAGAATCCCTGAGGGAGCTGGGAAGGGGCTCAGGCTGGAGCAGAGGAGGCTCAGGGGGCCCTTGTGGCTCTGCACAGCTCCTGCCAGGAGGGGACAGCCGGGGGGGATTTGGGATCTGGGAACAGGGACAGGAGCAAAGGGAACGGCCTCAGGGTGGGCCAGGGGAGGTTTAGTTTGAAATTTTGGGAAAAATCTTCCAGGGAAAGGTTTGTCCAGCCCTGGCACAGCTGCCCAAGGCAGTGGTGGATCCCCATCCCTGGAGGGATTTAAAGTCCATGTGGATGTGGCACTTGGGGACACGGGGCACTGGTGACCTTGACAGTGGTGGGGAGCTGCTGGCTTCTATCTCTGAGAGCTTTTCCAAGCTATAAGTTTCCATGGTTCTGTGATGGAGTTTTTTGATCTGACAGCTGCCTATTCCAGCCTGACCTGTGTAGTTTCAGATAAGACATCCCAATATCTTCACAGCTCTTGCATTGCTTCATTCAGAGCCACTCAGGCATGAAAAGAAATCTTTTTTCTTTTATTTTTTTTTCTCCCTTCATTTCCACAGCTGCTGGGTTGCGGATAAGCCAGATGTGCAGTATGTGAGCAGGCAATGTATATTTTTCCCAAATTAAGTCTGCAGAGTTCATGATGCTCCTGGTTTTAATTCAGTTTATGTCACAGGACATCAACACAACTGCTTTGAGTAATCCAGGAAATAAAAGAAAAGGGATCCCTGTCACACTCAGTGCTGCTGCCTCCTGGTGACCATGGAATAGCTGGGCTTGGAAGGGATCTTGGAAAATCCAACCCCTTCCCCTGGCACAGCCCATCCACTCCTGGGTTCGTTTGCAGAAATCCCATTGATTGAAAAATCCCCCCGCTGCTTTTCAAGTGGGAAAGTCACTTTGCAAGGGTGGCCTGTCACCAGCAGTGTCAGCTAATCCTGGCTGCAGCAGCCCTGTTAATGCAGTGCTTAATCTGCTGGTGACAACCCCTGATTTATATTCCCAGGAGATCCCAGCCTGGCTAATTGAAATGGATTGGAACTCGTGTTCTCCGTGAGAGGCTGGGCTCGGACACTCAGGGTGCTGGGAAAGACAAGACAGAAAGAGCTGAATTGGGTGGAATTTAAAAATTTGTGTTATAAAAGTGATAATTCTTGTCTGCATCCTGGTATTTCTCTTTAAATTTGGAACAAATAACAGATTTGCCACATCTGCTGACCTCCTCTTCCATGGAAATCAGAGCAAATATAATAATTTGTCCACCTGAATTAGACACAAAGTGACTAAATAAGTAAGACAGTCTATCAAGCTTGATTATTCCATATGGAAATTGATTTTATTCAGTTAATTGGTGCTTTGCTTCACTTGGTCTCTTATGTGTAAATGATTATCCTGATTTGTATTTTTTTAATCTAATTATCGCCATCTCTTTGAAATGATCTTTACTGAGGGTATTTGTATAGAATACATGAGGAATTTTTACAGTCATATCTAATTTTGTGGGCTGTTATATTAAATTATAGGTCATTATAAAATTATGTATTTGTCCCTTAAATTCCCTTGTTGTTCCTGAAGGAGTTGGAAACAAAGCTTGCCTGAGTTTTTATTTGTACAATAACCCCAACACTGAATGTGCTGTAAACAGCCCCATTAAAAAATTATGAGGTTTGTGATGAAATTAAATGCTCATTACAGAGTGTTTTCAAATCTATCACGTGGCTGAATTTTGAGGAATGTTTCCCAATTGGAGAGGTCCCTTCTTGAGTTCTTGCTGGGCTGCACTGAACATGTGCACAAACATCTCCACAAACTCCATTATTTTTTTTTTCCTCTAGATTTTAGGATATCCTGAGTCTCGAGGAAGAATTACAAGGACTCAAAAATAAGAAAATTAAAACTTGATCTGTTTGGGTTTTTTTTAAAGCTCCTGAATGTTAAAGCAATGTCAAAACACGAGACTTCAACAAACTTCTCAGAATTGGATTTTGGGGATTAATGTCCAGCTCCAAGTAACAGATTATTGTGGAATGGTTTCCCCAAGGAGGAGGAATTCTGAAAAGCTGATTCCATGGAGGGTGGGGTGTCCCTGGGGAGCTGAGGGCAGGAATCTGAGGTGCTGCCCCACAGGCTTTGGTGCCCAAGGTGGGGATGGAGATGGAGGGCCTGGCTGAGGTCAGGGGGGTCTGTGGGCCTTGGCACTTCCCAGAGCTGTTTGCTGATTTTCCTTGGAAACACGAGAATGAAGGGCAGAACTCCAGCTGGGATAGTGGAAGGTGTCCCTGCCCATGGCTGGACTGGGCTTTAAGGTCCCTTCCAGCCCAAACCATTCTGGGATTCCACAATTCCATCCTTATGGGAGTCCCTAATTTCCCCCTGTTCCTTTGGAAAAAGGGGGAGCACTTCTCTTCCCAGTTATTTTGCTAACATGTCATTCAAGGGAACAGTTTTCTTGGGAATGCTGCAGCATTGATTGCTTACCCTGATGACATAATGGGGCAATAAAGCCCTAACGGGGTCATGGGAGAGCAATTCCAGTTAAACTGTAACCTGGCACTGCCTGGGATGGGCCAGCAGACGCAGTCCCTGACTTTTGTCAAAGCCAGAGCTTCAGGAAAAAGAAAACAGCTGCAATCAGCCCAACTGGAAGTGGGAGCAGCTCCTGGTGCCTGGGATTCCAGCCAAGAGGGAGCTGCCGTGCCAGCTCACCTGCTCCAGGTAGGGGAACCCCCAGGCAGCTGGAAAAACAGGCACTGGGGCTTGAGATCCTTATCATGGAATCACAGAAGGGTTTGGTTGGCAGGGACCTTAAAGCCCAACCCATTCCATCCCTGGGCAGGGACAGCTCCCACTGTCCCAGGCTGCTCCAGCCCCAATGTCCAGCCTGGCCTGGGACACTGCCAGGGATCCAGGGGCAGCCACAGCTGCTCTGGGAATCTTTACAGGAACCAGCAATGTGTTGGGGTTTCTGGATGGAAAGCAGGAAGAGCAAAGAGAGAGAGTGGCTGTGTCTCCTCATTCCCTTTTTTGGTATTTTTGTTGGTTTTTTAAATTAAGTGACCAAAGTTTTGGGGTCAGCACTTGCTCTTGGCATGGCCTATGGCTTTGTCATCCTACAGTGACAAGGCTTTTGTGTTACACATTTTTAATTCTGAATTGAATTTGAGTTTTATGAATTGATGGTGCTTATCCTTGCAAATGTGACTTTCATAGCACTCAGAGTCCAGGGCAGGACCCGAGCTCTGGGATTTGAAAGCTTGGGAGGCAAACCCAAAATCCCAGCAGTCTCTCCACTTTCCTGTGTGTCAGCTGAGGTGTTTCTCTCACTTTTTCCTGCTTTAGGAGGATGCAGGGGATGGGTGCCAATTTAACCTGCTCTGAAGCAGCTGGTGCATCCTTGGAAAAGGAACAGGGCTCCAGATCTGTAGCAGGGCCGCGTGACACCACGGAGGTTTCGTTGGCCTATTTTCTCAAAGCCCAGGTTTTACTCTTGAGCTGTCAGGTCAGATGAGGATTCAGTTCTGCGGCCAAAATAGAAATTAGCCATGTGTGGTAATCCATTAATCCCTGGAAATAATGCCATTTATTCAGGTTTTGGGGAGCTGGGCTGTCCTTGTGACACCTCCGTGTGCTGCTCCGGCGATCCCGGCAGGATCCAGAGGTGTCACGAGCTGCCCTGAGCCCTGAGCTGATCCCTGTGCAATATAATTTACATTCCAGGTGCTTGGACTCCTTGGACAGGGAAGCTGTGGCTGCCCCTGGATCCCTGGAAGTGTCCAAGGCCAGGTTGGATGGGGCTTGGAGCAGCCTGGGATGGTGGAAGGTGTCCCAGAGCATTAATTACAGAAAAAATCAGTCCATGGGGTTAAACCTGAAGTGCCTGAGCCATTCAGAATAGAATCGTGGAATCATTGATGTTGGAAAAAACTTCCAAGACCGTCTGGTCCAAGCTGTGCCTGATCCCCACCCTATCCCCAGCCCAGAGCTCTGAGTACCACATCCAGGAATTCCTTGGACACCTCCAGGGATGGGCACTCCAACCCTCCCTGAGCAGCCCCTGCCAATACTTGACCCCACTTTCCACGAAGGAATTCCCCTGGATGTCCAACCTCACCCTCTCCTGGCAGACTTTGGGGCCAATCCTCTGATGCCATTGCTGTTTTTCTGGGAGCAGAGGCTGACCCAGGGAATAAAGACTGGATGCAGTAGGATCTGAGCTGATAAATTCTCTGTATCCCCATGTGCTTTTAAAGGCAGCTCCTATTTCTTTTTCCAGGAGGGGCAGCAGCTGCCCTACAGCAGAGCTGTGTAATAATAACAATTTGTCTCTCTCTGGATCTTTTCCTTTCCACTTTTATAAACAAGAGGCTTCTTTGGTAGCACGTGGTTGTCCTTCCTTGTTCAGCCCTGCTTTTCTCCCTGCCTGTTCTCCAGGGAGAGTTGTTAATATTTTTTCCTTCTTGTTTTACCAGGCTGTATCATGACACTGTGCCTTTGTGAGTAAGGAAAATGTGGGAAATGCTGCTGTGCCTGCAGCAGCAGGGTTTTTCTTTTTGGTTCAGAAATTGATATTGTTTCAGGCCTCTGTGTGAAGACCATAAATATAAATATAGAGTAAAATTCAGGATGTTTTTGTAGGATTGCAGCTTGGGCATCTCCCCATCCATCCCAATGAAGAAAAGGGACAGGACAAGAGGAAATGGCCTCAAATTGTACCTGGGAGTTTTAGGTTGGAAATCAGGGAGAATTTCTTCATGGAGAGGTTTGTCCAGCCCTGGCACAGCTGCCCAGGGCAGTTTGGAGTCCCCATCCCTGCAGGGATTTCAAATCCATGTGGATGTGGCCCTTGGGAACATGGGCAGTGTGGCCTTGGCAGTGCTGGGGGGTATCTGGATTTGCTGATCCTAAAGGTCTTTTCCAGCCTTCATTCCATGATTTTCTTCTTGGTCCTGCTGAGCCCAGTCCTTTGCCTCCACCTCAGCTGCAGCTCCTGGATTTCCTTGGAATTTTCCTCCTCCTCTCTTCAGGAGGTGGAAATGCAAAGGGCTTTGGCCAAACCCAAAATCTCTGAATTTGCATAATCTTTGTGGCTGTGTTTGTTTCTGATAAATTGTGGGACAGCACAGTGTGTTCCAGCCACAATTTATCACATCCCAGAGAGCAGATTCCAGGGAATTGGCACCTGGAAAACCCTCCTGACAGGGATTTGGGGAGAGGCACTGATGTTCTTTTCTGCTCTCCTGGAAACTTTACAGAAACTTCAGTTATTCTGTGGGGTTGTTTTATTTTTTTAAGGAGCTGGATGAATTTTAAGGATGAGAAAGCGAACTCAATCAGCCCCTGCCAGGATTGATTACCTGGAATTCCAGTGGATTCCAGCAGCCTTTGCTGAGGGTGGAAAACATCTCAGCATTCAGCACCTCTTCCCTGTTAATTCCACCTTTATTCTGGTTTTGTTCCACATTTCCAAATCTTCCTTCTTTCTTCTTCCCTTCAGTTCCATTAAGGGCTTCTGTGTCCCAAGCTTTATAATTATAAATATAACTTGTGAATTTGGGACATTTATATAATGCTGAAAATGATGCAGGCACAGTTTGCAGAGAGGCATTAAACACAATTAATTGTGTAATCCCAAGAATGGGATTGGGAAAGAATGGGATTTGTAAAACCCCAAGAATGGGATTAGATTTTAAGACATTTAGTCTGCTTAAATTAGAAATGGTAGGAGGAATTGAAGGAGTAAATTAGTAGGGAGATGGACTGGGGGGAAAAAAATTAAGAAAATAAAATTTGATGCTAATAATACTTTTTATTATTTTTTTTTTTCACTTGTTGTATTAGAGAAAAACAAAATTGAGCTTCCCAACTGTGCATCCAAGGCATTCCAGCTGTGTGCTAAGTTTGAATTTACTCCTGGGTGTGGGACCAGGCTTTGGAGAGGCTGGGAAGGACTGGGAATATTTCACTTCTGAATAACAGCTGTGAGAGTGGCAGAAAGGTGGTGTGAAAGTTGTTGTCACGGGCGATTTTCCTATATTTGAGCTTATCCAGGGATTATTTCTGGTGGATTATCCCGCTTTACACGGAGAGGCAGGATTTTCTAATGGTTATTTTAATGACTGCCAGATTCCTGGGTTTTTCAGTGTGTTCTGAGGCAGGGCTGTGTAATACCCTGTGGAAATTGTGCTGTAAAATTCAATGTATTACCCTGAAACAGGGAGCTCTGGTGAGCAGCATTTCCAGGGGCAGGATTTTTAGCAGTGGCTGCAGAGCCACCAGCTGGATAAATCCTGTCATTTCTGGAAGGCACACACTAAAGGTTGGCTGAAAATATTTCTAAATCAAGCAGGACTGGCTAATGGCTGAGATGGGAGCCTCTCCTAATTAATCTATTCATTAGGGATTGGATAAATACACTACAAATTAATAACATTTACTTTCCACCTCGATTTGGAGGAGTTGGAGTATTTCTGGACCTGTTTTTTTTTATCTCCATCTATGAATTTCCCTGAATTAAGACACAGCACGTTCTCATCACGCTTTTCCTCCAATTTTCTTCACACTGGAAATTATTTTTCTGGTCTCACCAACCCTGAAATTCTGTGTTTAGAAAGCAGGCTCAGCTAAATATTCCCCCAAGGAATTGATCCATGGAGCAGCTCATCTGTGGAAAAGGGAGCCAAGTGGGATAAGGAAACTCTGAGAAGTTTGTGTTAAAGGGGCTTGAAACTTTCTGGTGTTCCTGGGCTGCTTGGGGGTAAAAAACTTTTCCTCTTTGTTACGAATTCTGCTCTCACCTGTGGGAATGACTCCCAGGATTGTTTCCTCAGTGTCCTCACGTGACTTTTTTTTATGGATGGATCATTTTTGCCCTGATTTCTGGTGCTGTCTGTGAACCATGGCTGAGTGTTGCCATTCTGCTGTTGGATTTGATGAACTTTTGGCGTGCAAAAGTTGTATTTTCTTTTCCTTTTCACATCAAAGCTGAACATTCAGTGCTAAGGTGACGGGAGAGTATAAAACAGCATTTAAACAAATTTAAATTTCAACCAAACATTGCTTTCACTTTTAGCTGCCTTCTGCCCCGAGAGAGGGGGGGGGGAAAAAAATAACAAAAAGCCAACGTGATATTGATTTGACCTGAAAATGTATCCTCTGCTTTGCTTTCCTCCAGGTCCAGGATGGAACATTCCTGCTGGCTCCTGCTGCCCTGCGTTAGTTTCATTTTTGCACAAGCTCTGCCACCCAACGGAACCGAGCTGCCCAAAACAACCACAGCCACCAGTAAGGACCAGCTGGGGCGGGGCGGGCTGGGAGGTTTCCCTGGGGGCACAGCCCAGCCCAGGAGGTTCTGGCAGGACTTTGGACCCCACTGACCCGGCTCTGACAGTGCCAGGTGCCCTGTGGCTCTGGGCCGCCCGCGGGCGCCGCCGCGGTTTCGCTTTCCCTCTCCCCAGGCAGGGAGAGACACGGCACAGGTGGAGGAGCTGTGGGGATACCAGACTGGGAATTTGCAGATAAAAGGAAGGAAGTTTTCGTCAGGCAACAGGATGGGTAGATTTAAAAACGCCGTGAGGAGCCTTCACAGAGTTCTGTGTTTTCCCCTGCACAGACCCGAGAGGGGAGTGTGGGAGCTCAGGATTCATCTCTGGCTGCCCTGGAGGCTCAGGGACCCGGGCAGGGGGCTCAGAGACCCTGGCACAGAGCCCAAAACACCTGTGGGTTGGATTTTAGCCCATGGGAACCATTGCCAACCTTCAAAGAAGAATTACAGGTCACAAGAGTTTAAATAGAGTGATAATAAGCTTGTCACAGGGTGTAAAAGTAGATTTTGGGTTTTAGTACAGGGGGTGGGTGATGCCGAGATGGAGGAACCNACCTGAAGAGTTTCAGCTTCTTCTTTCATCTTGGGCATGGAAAAAGGACTTTATTAACTTGGGAGAATTTCCGCAAAAGCAGAAAACCCAACAGGTGTGAAGTGCAGGTGTCCTGTGGAAGGTCCTGCCAGGTGACAAACAGGAGAGTTGTGGCTCCAGGAGCTGAGAGCCATCTCCTCCTCTCTGGGCCACCACAGCACTTTATTATATTCACCCTCATTTCTGTTTGCACAGCTTCCTCCTCCTCAAAAACCCTCCCACGGCTACGTCCCAGCAGTGCTGGGCAGGGGCTCTGTGAGGGAAATGAGGGGGACTGAGGCAGTGCCCAAGGCCAGGCTGGACCCTGGGGCTTGGAGCACTCCAAGGTGTCCCTGCCCATGGCAGGGGTGGAATGGGATCATCTTTGAGGCCCCTTCCAGCCCAGCCCAGGGAGATAAAGCTGCTGATGTCCCATATGAGCAATGCCACCGTGTTTTGGTGGCTGCCCAGGTCCCTGCTGGTGACACCCAGTGTGTCACAGAAGGCTGATTTGTTGCTTTATTTGCTTTTAATGTGCCTGTGAACTCTACACCCCTGGGGAAGGAGAGGAATCAAGTGCCAGGCTTGGCTCATGGCCCCTTGGGTTGTTTTGCTTCTTGGTTGTAGTAATTTAAATGGAAATTTGTTTAGATGGAATATTGGAAAGAAAATGAGAATGGGCAGGGCTGGCACAGGGTGCCCAGAGCAGCTGTGGCTGCTCCTGGATCCCTGGCAGTGTCCCAGGCCAGGCTGGACATTGGGGCTGGAGCAGCCTGGGACAGTGGGAGGTGTCCCTGCCATGGCAGGGGTGGCTCTGGATAATTCTGAGGATCTTTCCATCCCAAACCTGGCTTTGATTCGCTGCTGATTGAGGTTTGTCTCCTCCAGAATCTGCTTGCAGCTCTTCCTGGGCACCCCCAGAGCTCGGGGGGACGTGGAGTTTGGGGGAACAGGGGGCTCCACCAGCAGCAAAGACAATCTGAGTGTGGCTGTGCTTAGTGCTGCCAAAAGAACCAAATTATTTATAGAAATGAGGATTTAGCCGAGTGCAAATTCGCTAATTAATCAGTTGGAAGTGTTGTCAGGTGGTTTTTGTCCCCTGCTTCTTGTCTGGCACCTGGAGCTGTGGAAAAACAAGTTCCCAATATTGGGCTGAATATGTCAGAATATGGGAATTGAGAAGGGGAAGTCGCTGGTTTTGTCACTTCCCAGAATTTTAATAACGTGAGTACAAAGGGAGTTTGGCCATCAGTGTTGTTCATCTTCAAAGCTTAATTCCAAATTGTGTTGAATTTCAGTCTGATTATGGATAAGAGTAATCTGATCATCCCTATTTTAATTAAATCTTAATTTCAGTGATATGATTCAGGAATGATTGGTGTGACTAAACTGTTTTTTTTTTCCTAAATATCAAAGCCTTCCTGACTTTGTACTGAGGAATTTTGTCTAGGTGCACCCTGAAAACCCTTTGCTGCAGAAAGAGTGCTGAGATAATTGGATTATCTAATAAATTTGATAGCCATTGAACTAATAGAGCATTTTTAAATACAAAAATAAAGATTTTTGATTGAAGCATAAAGAAAACTCCATTTAATAGACTATGGGTAGAACTATAGGATCCTGAAAAAATTCATCTTTCCTTTTGCATGCTAATTTGATGAGCGATCCCAAAAGCTACTTTGGATTCTGAAAGGAAAAGGTAGAAGTGATTTCATGTCATTGTTTGAGCTGCCTTGATTTTTTCCAAAGCTTTGCTGAATTACAATGTCAGCTTTATTCTTTTTTAAAGCATGGTTGCCTTGTCTGGATGGGTCCATTTTTAGCACTGTTACAATTTTACTCCCTGCAAGAACACCCTGAAATTGCTGCCTTGAAATTTCCCTTTGAGCAAACGAGAATATTCTGGGGTTTATTCTGGGGTTTATTCTGCCATTTACTGGAAAAGGGACCTGATATTTACTCCAGGTATTCAGCTGCATTAAATGAATATAAACCATCAAACCACAGAATGGTTTGGCTTGGAAGGGACCATCTAGTTCTGACTTCCAAGTTAATATTTATTAGGATTTGCATAATATAAATATATATTATAAAATTATAAATAAATGTATAATTTCAATAGAGTCACCTTCATGCTCTCAGAGGATTTTTACAGGCTGTTTATTGATGATATTGTCCATGATAATCCCATAACTCCTGGTAATTCAAATATTTGTCAGTTCCCCAGGGTTAATCCTAGTCTGGATTGTTTTCCTGCCTCTTTTATTTTCACCTGTGGAGTCATTGAGATGTGAAAGCAGCCTGGGAGTTGCAGCTGTAAACCTTTAAATGCCTTCCCAAATGTTTCCACTGCCCTGGAATTTGCCCCGTGGGGGCTCCTGGTGCCTTTGGATCCTTGCAGCTCCTTCCCATCACTGGAGTCTGAACCTGCAGAGGGAAGGAATTTATCACAGGGGCTGCACATTAAAAGGCAGGAAATGGGGCAGCTCTGGGCTCCTGTTTAGTTCTGGTTTCAACTTCCAAAAAATGAGGGGGAATGTGAAAATGAGATTATTTCCCCCTCTGGGGAGACCCAAGCCAGGGCACAGAGTCCAGCCAGGGAAGGGCCTGGAGCTGCTGGAATGAGCCCAGAGGAGGCACCAAAATGTTCAGAGGGATGGGGGAAAGGCTGGGAGAGCTGGGATTGTTCAGGCTGGGGAGCAGGAGCTCTGGGGTGACCTCAGCGTGGCCTTGCAGGGCCAAAGGGGCTCCAGGAGAGCTGGGGAGGGACTGGGGACAAGGATGGAGGGACAGGACACAGGGAATGGCTTTAAACTGACAGTGGGGAGATTTAGATGGGATTTTGGAAAGGCATTCCTGGATGAGAGGGTGGGGAGGAGCTCGACTGGAATTCCCAGAGCAGCTGTGGCTGCCCCTGGATCCCTGGCAGTGTCCCAGGCCAGGCTGGACATTGGGGACAGTGGGAGGTGTCCCTGCCATGGCAGGGGTGGCACTGGGTGGGATTTAAGATCCTTTCCAACCCAAACCAGTCTGTGACTCTGTAACATCCAGGAGGGACCCTGGGGTGGGACTTGTGGTGGTTGTTTCAGGGACAAAATGAGGCAGCATCAGAAAACTGAGTTACAAAGAAGGGATCTGGCTGATTTTATTTGGATTAAATGCCAGAGGGATCTCTGCTGGTAGTCACTCAATTCCAGGAATTAGTTTGCAAAGCAGAACTTCAGCAATAGGTGGTTTTGGGTCAGGGCTTGGGCTGGGTGACGTTCACAGGTCCCAGACTCAGATTTGGTGGCAGCAGTGCCAGGTGGGCTGTGCTGGCTTTGCCCTAGTGGGATTCAGCTCTGAGATGTTCAACTCCCCTTTACTGCTGCTTGCCCCCTGCTCCCTCTGGGTGCTGCTTTCCCTCCCCCATCTGTCTTTTTTTTACTTTGCCCTTCCTTTATTTCATATTTTTTTCTGTGATTTGGGTTTGTGCTTCACATGCACCAAACAAATCTCCTGGTTATCAGCTGCCTCCCTCCTGCAGCCAGGCCAGGGTTGGGGTTTCCTCTTCCAAAAATAGCCCGAGAGGGTTTAGTGTGGGTTTTGTCATATTCCCCATTGGACATTTGCTTGATATCTCTGGGTTTTGAAAAGAATATCAGACCTGTGCAGAAATAGAGTTGGTTCTTGTGGGATTTCTCCTGTGCTCAGGTAAAGAAGATTTTGGTTTGTTTTGTGTCACTCGCCAGAATAATTTCAGGTTTAAGGCAAACTTTGCCCTGCCAGCTTGCTCTTGTAGAGAGGGAAAAAGTGTTTAATCACACTTTTAATCCCTTAATTTACCCAAAATTGCAGAGGAGCTGATCCAAGGATGGAGAAAGTTTGGGAGGGAATGTGGAAGGAGCATTGCTGATGTGCACACACTGCTGATAATTCCCTGTCCCCTCGGGGGTGGCTTTGTGTTGGACATGCTGGGAAAGTGGGAACATCCCAACCCTGGGGGAAATGGTGCTGCTCTTCCAGAAGGAACCACGGGCCAGGAGCCCCAGGAAAGGAGGCAGAGAGAGCCCTGAGCCAGCCTTGGGTGCCCAGGAAGCACAAGGGGCTCTCAGCATCCTCCTGGTGACAATCCCCCTCTCTGCTGAATATTAAAGTCACTTTTGTGCTGTATCTCCAAAAAAACACCCTTGGGATGGTCTCTGTGAACAGAAATCCTGGTGGGTTTGGGTCACAGCTCCTGGAGTGGGAGCAGTGGGAAAGTTTCCCTGCTTTGGAGGATTTGTCTCTCCTGCACTCATTTGTTTACTCCAGTGTTACAGTCATCAATTTTTGAAGCAGTAGTGATGAAAAAATTATTTCAGGCCTTTGTTCCCCTTGAAATCCACCTTGCCCTTCTGACAGTTGTGTTGGCCAGAGATGTTTCAGCCTCTGAGCCTGCACTGGCCTCGATTTTAACCTTCTCCTGCAATTTTTGGGCAGCATTTATAAATTTACTGATATTAAATAGAGGTAAAAAATGAGACCACACTGTGCCTTCCTCACAGGCACTGCAGGGATGAAGCCATGGGGAAGCAGCTGCAGGGGTTTGGGAACAGGAATGCTCAGGTATAGAGAAAAAGGGACCTTTTTGTGGATTTTGACCCAATTTCCTTGGCAAGGGGAGGAGGAGAGGTGAGATCTTGGGGCAGAGAGTTAATGAGGGGTGGCAGGGCTGCTCTGTCCTTGGCCAAAGAAATGGGGGCGGTTGTTTGGCAGAAGGTTCAGCTTCCCTTTTCCAGGCTTGGATTGAGCTTTCAGTGCTTGTCTGGGAATCAGTTCTCCAAAGACACCCCAAAAATGGTGCAGTTCTGTGAAAGGAAGAGAGAGGGGTGATTTTTTTTATTGTGTAATTGTCTGAGGGGAATTTCACTTTGTGGTGCAAAGTTGCCATTTTCCCCTTTCACATCGTGGGTTTTGTCACAGAGCTAAAGAGAACACAAACCCCAAATCCAGAACACCAACCCCAAAATCCTGCAGCACTCTGAGCTCCTGAGGGTGACATTTCTAAACTCCACGTGTGGCTGCATTTTGTCTGTGAGGGACAAAAATAGGGATTTTTAATTTTTTTTTGGTGTTTGTTTCCTTGCCAGCCCTTGGCTTCCAGACGGAGCTGCAGAACACCCCACGGAAAGTGCTGGGTGCTTATTCACCCTCATCCCCTCCTTCCAGGAGAGATTTCCTGAATCCCTGCCAAGTCGTGGCTCCTGATCACAGTTTTGTCGTGCCTGTCACTTTTATCTTTATACACCTCTCAAATGTCATCCCTCCTGTGTTTTATTGCCTTCCCTGCCTTTGGATTATGATGCTGACTTACCAGCCCTTTTTCTCCCTGTGTGTCCCCAGCTCACCTGTGCCTCTTAGAGGAATTTTTTCCCATTCCCTCATATCCTGGTGGAGCACCCAGAGAGTTTTCCAGCTGCTCCCAGGACTCAAATGGTTTTGGAGCCATCAGTTCTGGGTGTTTGCTTGATTTACACGAATCCTTTCTGAATTACTGCAGGTGTTACCTACTCCTAAATATTTTATTGAATCCCAGAATTGTTTGGGATGGAAAGGACCTTAAAAACCAGTGTCACCTCCTGCCATGGGCAGGGACACCTCTCACTGTCCCAGACTGCTCCAGCCTGGCCTGGGACACTGCCAGGGATCCAGGGGCAGCCACAGCTGCTCTGGGAATTCCATCCCATCCTCTCCCCACCCTCCCAGCCAGGAATTAATTCCCAATATCCCATCCAACCCTTCCATCTGTCAGCTCTCAAAGATCGCTGTAAGAATGGTAAAAAACCCTTCATTAGAAGTGAGTAAATGTAGTTTAAAAGGGAAAAAAAAATCCAAAATACCAGGAGCAACAGATATTGCCTTGATTTTGGTTGGTTGTAGGGTTGTGTTTTGCTTGCTGAAGGTTCAGACTGGGAGTTTGGCTTCCTTAAATAAAACATGTTGAGTTTTTAATGATTTTAATCTGTTCTGTATTGAATTATTCAGTAGAACTAAAAGGTTACAGAAGCATAATGAAAGTGAAAGGTAAAGAGACACATCCATAAAACACAGTGAACAGAAGGGTGAGACTCAGAGTTTGTACCAAATAAAACAAAGATGTTCTTTAATCTCCATTCTGAGAAAAATGTCATTATTCCTGCATGTTCTCATATTTATATAGAATTTCAGTGAATAAAATCTTTATGAGAGGCATTTTGGGGTGGTTGAGAGGGAGCTGATGGGCATGAGGGCAATGCAGCAAACCTTTTAATGGGCTTCAAATCCAGCTTGGTGCCTTAAAGCTGCCCAACTTTTCTGGTTGCAGCTAAAGTTAAAAATACCCTTGATTTTCTCAGTAGCAGTGGTTTGGTTGTGCTTTTGATGAGGGAGAAAAAAATAAAAATAAAAAAAATATATAGTAAAATATATATAAATATAAAATATATAAAAAAAATAAGTTTAAGCTTTGCCTGTGTCAAGTAATTGTGATGTTTTTAGTAAGCAGAGGCAGATAACTGGACAGAATTTCTGGTGCCTAAAGCAGAATTTTTGTGCCAGATGGGGCAATCCTCATCTAAAATTCCCCATTTCTTGTCCCATCCCCAGACTCCACCGAGGAGAACAGCTTGCACAAGGAGCTGCTGACCTCGCTGCTGATCCTGGTGCTGGTGCTGGTGGTTTCCGTGGTGCTGGTGGGGTATTTTTTCAGGTGGGTGTTGGGTGCTCAGCCCCGTGCCCTCCCACGGGAGGGAGGGAGGCAGAGCCTCGGCCGCGCCCGCCCTGCTCCCTGCCAGCATGAACAGAAAGAGCTTCTCCAGAATTACTTGGTTTGTCACCAAAAAAACAAAGAAAAAAGGGTTGGAGATGGGGTGGGACGCTGCTTTTCCTCCTGCTGGGTTAACGGGGGCCTCTGTTCCAGGTTCAGGAGACACAGGAAAGCTGTGGTGAACTCCGGCGACAAAAAGATGCCAAATGGGATCTTGGAAGAACAAGGTATGGAGAGATTTGCTTTCAGATTCTCATTTTGGTTTGTGCCTACAGCGTCCTTTAATTCACAATTGCTCAGTGCTTGCTTTTGTTTCTAATAGGAGCGACAGGGTCGCTTTTAATGAGAAAATAGTTGGGGGAAAATACAACCACGAAGGGTCTGGAAGGGACCTTAAACTCACCCAGTTCCAACCCTCAGGCCATGTGCAGGGACATCTTCCAGCACATGGTTGTCCCCTCCAGGGTGGCCTTGGAGTTAAGATCCATATTTAGAAGTCCATACTCAGACAATCTGTAAAAAATCTTAACTTTCCGTTGCTGGTTTGAAATAGGTTTCACTTTAGGTTGTGATGCAGCAAATGCTTCTGTGTAAAACTTTCCTGGGCTCTTTGGAGCTGTTTTAGCTGGATGCCAGCTGAGATCCAGCTTTGTGACACTCTGATCCTTGTATTTAGAGAAGGAATTGCAGAATTTCTTCTTAAAATGGGGAAAAAAGTCCTTAATGCTTTGTGAATCCACTGGGTGGATTCTGGACGTGAAGCAGGGGGTTGAGATGGGGCAGTTTGAAACCAGAGGCACTGAAATAAAACTCAGAACTGAGAATTCCAAAATATTTCCCAGTGGTTTGAATCATTCTGGGTTTGTTTCTGCCCGTGGGGAGCCCCGGGTGGCTCCTCCGTGGGGCCCAGCTCAAACCTGGAAGAGCTGGGCAAGTTGTTTTAACCACAACCCAGAGAAAAATGATAAAGTTAAAGATAAAATAATCGATCTGTGGTTTGGGTCAGTCCTGCTTGGCCTTGTGTGAAGTGATGAACGAGTTGAAGAGGGTGGCAGTAGCAGGGAAAGTCAAAACCCTAAAAATACCCAGCAGCTTCCTGCTGGGGTGTTCCTGTGCACGGGGGCAGCTGCTCCTCTTGGGGCACAGTTTCTGTTGGCTGCCAAGTTAAAGATAAATTATTTATTATTATTATTATCATCATTATTTCCCCTCAAAATGAAATAATCTCGCAGCACCTCCTTGGTGAGAGGTGCCCAAAGCTGCCCTTGCCCTGTCAGCAGAAAGAACCTTCTCCTTTTCTGGATAAAACTTGGTCACTTTTCAATCCAGCCTAAATAGAGGAATCATTTAATTAATAATTAAACAACTTCACCAGCAGTGGGTCTTCTTGACACCACTGTGCTCTCAAAGCAAGCACTTAGGCTATGATTTGGTGCTTGAATTTACTTTAAATCCCCTTTCTCACCTCAGAGGGTCAGAAGTTTGTTTTGGTGGCTTTCAGCACAGATATCAATTTGTAGCTGGGAATCTCTGGTGCTGGCCATGCCTTTAACGTGTCCCACCCCTGTCCTGACAGAACAGCAACGGGTCATGCTGCTCAGCAGGTCCCCCTCGGGCCCCAAGAAGTATTTCCCCATCCCCGTGGAGAACCTGGAGGAGGAAATCCGGATCCGCTCGGCGGACGAGGGGAAGCTCTTCAGGGAGGAGTTCAATGTGAGTGGCTGAAAATGGGGAGAACCCCCAAAATATCCCTGAGTTTTAATAATTCCTGTGTTTGGTGCATGACTGGTGCTGCTCCCACGGGTTCAGTCACGTGTGGGGAGCCTTCATCTGGATAAAAGCTGGAATGTTCACTGATTTATGGTGTTAAATTGGTATTGTGTGAACTGTCTGCCTCTTGTAACATTTAGAGAAAGTCTGTGGGGTTTGCCTGAAGCTGGAGGAGAGGAGCTTTGAATCTGAATCTCTTTAGCATTGATTTTCTTAATGATGCTGGAGGGGTTTTGGGGGGTCTGGGTGTTTCACCTGTGTGGGAAGGGCTCACAGGAGAGGACACAGTGTGGCCTTAATATTGCCCTGATTTGGTTTGGCTTCTTTTTTCCTGATAATAATAATTACAATAGTAGTAACAATAATAGTAACAATAGTAATAATAATGGTAATAACAATAACTTGACTTTTTAATAATAATGATAACAACTCGATTTTTAATAATAATAATTTGATAACAGTAATTTGATTGATAATAATTTGATTTTTTTATTATAATAGTAATAATAATAATTTGTGTTTTAATAATAATAATTATAATTTGACTTTTTATAATAATAATAATGATAATTGGACTTTTTGCTCTTGGTTACCATCCCAGCCCTCCCCTCTTTGCAGCTGCCATGCCCCAGCCCAGTTTCCATGAGGTTTCTCAGGTTTTGGGGTTTGTGCCCAGAGCCTGAGCGTGGCTGTGGGGAGGAGCTGTACCTGGAGTCTGTGCTGAGCTCCTGCAGGGTTCCTGTGGAGAGGCACAGCCCCAGGTGCCTGATTTGGGGCCTTTTCCTGCTTTTTTATGACTTCTTTTGACTTCCCTCCAGAGCAGGAGCAAAGCAGGAGCTCAAATGTCAGGGATGGATTTGTGAGAGCCAAGGCACGTGTTGATTAGGCAGGCTGTTGAGTTCCCTCCTTAATTGGGAGCAATTTCGAGCTGCAGCTTGGTTGATGAGAAACTGAAGCCACAGAATTTTGCTCTATCAGGGAGCACTGTGGAAATCCTTATCAAATTTGACAAAACCAAAGTGAGGAGCAGCTTCACAAGGTGGATGATGAATTTGGACTCTCCTGATTCGTTTGCTCTGAGGTTCACAGGGAACCAAACCATCTGTTTTAATTTTTAAACCTCTCTTTGCTGGGGTAATTTTTTGCTGTGAGTGTGTGGGATTCTGCCCACATCCAAAACCCTGGGGTCTGATCCCCAAAAATGAGCAGGGACGGGCTTGGATGGGGCTGCTGCTCCATGTGGGTTTTTCCCTGTGGCTGGAGGAGCTGCTCCAGCCTGGGAGGGTTGGAAATGTCCAAGGCCAGGCTGGACAGGGCTTGGAGCAGCCTGGGACAGTGGAAAGTGTCCCTGCCATGGCAGGGGTGGGACTTGGATGATCTTTAAAAAATCCTTGCAGCCCAAACCATTCCGTGATTCTCTGGTTCTGAGCCTCAGCCCTGCCCTGGGGATGCTCCAGGGATCTCTGCCCACTCCCCACAGCCTGATCCCACATCAGAAAGGGAATGCAGGCACAGCAGCTCCAGGGGGAATTAGGAACAAATTTGGGCTGAAAACCCTGAGCCCTGGGAGCCAGCGCTGCCCAGGCACCAACCTGAGAAGTTGGATCCCAAATGATTTTTTGGGTAAAAATAAACCAGACACTAAGAGATGAAGACACCCAGCAGGCAGAAAAGAGTTTTCAGGACAGTTCCTGACTTTGAGGACAGTTTTCTTACATTTTTGTGCCTACTGGTGTCCTCCAGCACCTTTGATTTTGTCCTTAAAGCCTGAATGACCCTTAAGAGGTTCATTGCACCCCTTGGACACTCACCACAATAGCAAAGGCTCATTTTCTTTTTTTATGTGATTCCTTTGTTAAAAATGGGCACTGGAAGAGCATGTTCTTTCTTCAGAAAAAAAAAATAAAATAATTTATTATTTTCTGTAAAGCCCCTACCTCTGTTGATCATCCCTGGAAGTTTGGGATTATTGCCTTGATTTTCAAATTACTGACAAGCATCCCCTTAGAGTTTTCTTTTGAAATTTTAATTCTGATTTGATTAAGACATCCCTGTGGCTCATTCAGTGCTAAAAAAAAAAGAGGAACTTTGCTGATCCTGGGTGGGTTGGGCCTCTCAGAGCTCCAGTGGAATTTCTGGGGTTCTGCCCAGCAGGGACAGGTCAGATGTGGTGGCAGCAGATGCCCCAGGGCCAGCAGGACTCATCAGCTCCTCGTGGTTTGGGGTGATGCAGGATGTGAATCACATCCTCCCAAGGGTGGGAGCAGGAGCTGGGCCCTGGCTCTGGGCTCACCACCCACTCTGGGGCACATGGAGAGGTGATTGGGCCAAAGGGAATTCCTTTCCCTGCATTTTTCACATGAAAAATCCAGAACTTTTCTGTCTGTTCACTGAAAATTGGATGCCTGACTTTAAGTTTGAAGAGACTGAAAATAATTATTTCACAGAGTCAGATTTGGGTTGGAAGGAGTTTAAAAATCATCCAGTTCCAGCCCCTTGCCTTGAGCAGGGACACCTTCCACTATTTTTTACACAATAATTTAATTTTCTGTGTTTCATAAAAGTACTTTAATCAGCACGAGGGGCTGATAAAAAGCCACGAGCTTCCCTCACATCAGGAATGAAGCAGCGTGCTCAGCTCTTTCAGCCTCCTTTCCTTCCCACTCACAGCTTTGTGTGCCATGAGAGCCCCAGCACCCCGAGCCCTCAGTGCAGGGTGCAGTTTCCTGTGTGGGGGAGGATCAGTGCTCCCCGTGCCCCCCTCTCCTCCTGTGTCACCCTGACAACCTTGGCAGTTTTGGGGGAGTTCCAGCCCTGCTCTCTGCCCGCCAGCCAGGGCTGCTTGGCTCAGCTCTGCCCTCCCTGACCGCGTTTTTCCGTGCCCTGGGTGACTCAGGCTGGGCAGGGGGAGGTACAAGAGTGGCAGAAGGTGATGGTGCCTTCCCAGACTGCTGGGATTTACCTCAGTGGGATCCACCCTGCTGGCACTGGGGGTTTTGGGGTTCAGTTAAAGGAACTCCTCAAAATCCGCTTCTGGTTCGGTCCATTTGTAGTTGCTGCATCTCACCGTGGAGAAGCTCCTCCTTGCTTTGATCTTCACCCCTTTCTTTGTTTTTTCCTTTGGTTTATTGCCCTCCATGACTGTTTGGGGTTGTTTTTTTTTGAGGCTAAATTTATCTGCACTCAGCTCTTGCTGACTGACAACTCACAGGACTCAGCTCCGCATCCAAACCCCGCCGATGATTTTCCCTTCCTCCTTTTCAGCCAGGGCTGAGCTGAGGGAGGTGTTGGATGTTTGATGTCCCCAGGGGCTCAGCCCCCAGCCCAGTTTCTGTTTGATGTCCCCAGGGGCTCAGCCCCCAGCCCAGTTTCTGTTTGATGTCCCCAGGGGCTCAGCCCCCAGCCCAGTTTCTGTGCCTGAGCCCAGGGTGGGTGGCAGCAGTGGCTGTGGAGCGTGGCACTGGCACGGCCACGGCAGGTGGCAGCTCCAGGCAGCAGCAGCTCAGAGTTGAACAATTTCCTAAATAACTGTGATCTCTGAGGGGAAAAAAATTCCCTTCTCTCTCCCCAGCTTGCTGAACTCGCTGTTTGGAGTGAAATCAGCCAGGATGTCGTTGCCTTTTAGAGAAGAATTTAAAGTTACTGGGGGGGGAAAGATGAAATGTATTTAATTCTGCTAAATTTGCCCTGCAGTCAAAATTATTTGTTT